>SZWC01012097.1:9466-18895 GCA_023375785.1 Penium margaritaceum
TCAGCAAGGTGAACACGACTGCCGCGAAGCACGCAGTATGCCGCGCAGAGGCGTACATGAAAATGATGAGCCTACCTCGCACGAAGGCACGTGGACGTCGACGTGGCGTCGAGTGTTGTGGCACGGGGAAGCGTGATCAATACGACGTCTGTTTTGGATCAACGTCAAAACGTGAAACCGATCTCTGCAAAACTTGAACCTTTGCATCGGTACATGTAGAGGGGTAAAATGCCCATCGGCAAAAACATCGATTACCCCATGTCTTCTGATGCTCGACTCTCATACACCATAGCCTTGGAGTAATAAGCCCCACCCGCCCCTATCACACAACAATAAGGACATTCTTGAGGGGTTCTTTACGTCAACCAACATCGCATAATGTCATCGAACGCCGCAGCTGATCAAAATGCCTTCTGTTGGTTGACGTAAAAATCCAAGAGATGTCGTGTTGTGGGCCATGAAAGCGATGAAAATAACGCCCACATGCAAGTGTTAGGGACTCGTGCACGTCTTGCACGTACCACTCCCCCCCCTTCCTTAGTCGCGTCGCTCCGACGCGTTGCGCTACAATGGCCGAGAGGCGGCGACTATGGTGTGGCAATTGACAAAGAGCATGTACACCAATTAGTTATGCAAGCATGTGGCGGACCATGTCTATACGGTATAACTCGATCTCATCAGTGAGATCATCGAGTCCGGCACGGATGAGAGCACAAACAACAAGGGTAGACTCAGAATTAATAGGGACAAAGGGAGGAATGGTAGAGGGGTTTGGGTCATGATAGAACTCCAAGAGCTTCTCTCCCTGTGTCCATGCACTGAAGCCATCCGTCCAACATGAGAAGGTGAGGTTAAGAGTGAATTGAGGTGGTGGCGAATCAAAGTTGGGCTTGCAGTGCGAAGGCAATGTGAGAGCTTTGGCTGCTGCTGTGTTGGCGGTGGCTGCGACTACAAATGGGTCCAAGGGGAAAGAACCAGAGGTGGTGGATGCGGAAGCTAGTTAGTGAAGAATGCAACAATCATCCCAACAATAGTGGAAGCAGAGGGAGTGACACAAAGTGTGGGTTGGAGACAGTCAGAACCAAGTTTGTGATGTTGTGAGCAAAGATATCCCAATCAGCATGCTCACTATGCAATTTTTCCTCTATGGTACACTAAGCACTGAGAGCAGCGTGGAGAGTATTGCACTCTTGCTGTAACTTTTCTTCTAAGGCAACATACCGATCATTTTCAATTGGCATGGTGCCAAGGATGATACTTTGCCAAAAAAAATGGCAGAGTTTCTTGGAGAGATGGATCGATGGGTGGATGGATTGATGGATGGATGGATGGATGGATGGATGGATGGATGGACGGATGGATGGATGGATGGATGGATGGATGGATGGATGGATGGATGGATGGATGGATGGATGGATGGGTGNCAGATAGATAGATAGATAGATAGATAGATAGATAGATAGATAGATAGATAGATAGATGGATGGATGGATAGATAGATAGATAGATAGATAGATAGATAGATAGATAGATAGATAGATAGATATATAGATAGATAGATAGATAGATAGATAGATAGATAGATAGATAGGTAGATAGATAGATAGATAGACAGACAGATAGATAGATAGATAGAAAGATAGATAGATAGATAGATAGATAGATAGATAGATAGATAGATAGATAGATAGATAGATAGATAGATAGATAGATAGATAGATGAATCTCATTCAGTAAACTGTGAGTTTACATGTGACATGCAAGTTTGAGATCTTCACCATAGTGGAATCAACATAGAACGCACAAGCCATTGGTAAAACGGGCACACAATATAAGGTCTGGCACATGGCCCTGAACTCGCGTTGGTGATCTTGACCAACTCAACCTGTCCCTCTACCCCCGCTCCACAAAGCAAAGGTCTGCCATAGATGGTTCCTCACCCCTCCTGTACAGCACTCTCCATGCCCTGGCGATGTCTTGGTCAAGAGATGTGTCCGTCACTTGTTTTGCGGCCCGCTGTCGCAGCTGCTGCGCCTGCGCTCGCTGAAGGGCCACAGCCATGCGCTGGTTCAGCAGGGCACGTAGTGGAACTGACACCCCTACGGTACCTCCTTGTCGGGCCAACCTCCGCTCGGTTGCCGCTGACGATGTCTGCAATACCTTGCCGAGGCCTCGCAAGAAGGCCCCTAGGGTCTCCACCACGGGAAAGACGAACTCCATATGGTCACGCTCCGCCTCGCGTCGCCATCTTCCATACTTCCTCTCCTTCGTGCGCACCGCATCCTCCAATGCCACTCCCGGCCGCTCCGCCCACCTCCTCCCCAGACTCGGCCGCTGCGGGTCAGCGATGATCGCGTCCATCACAAGTGTGTGTATCCTGTGGTTGGGTCAAAGCATGTGATATCCGGACGCCCCTCTGGTAGAAAGCCTACGTGCTTGACAGTCTCCTCGCCCATCCCGCTCTCGCGTACCACTGCTGCCAACTCTCTCATCACTACATCATGGACTGCCTTTGTACCCCCTCCCTGGACACATCGAAGGGCATGCTACGGTGTGCATGGGTGTATATGGCTCCGCTCTGTACACGCGCACACCGGCGTATGGCGTAAGTGTGCAATGGGGAGCCCAAGGCAAAACCTGCACACCACTCTCCAGTCCTCTGGTGCCATGTACAGCCGACCGGTGACGGCCCTGGGATGTGCCAATAGCCAATCCCTGCTGTGCTCCCCCCGTACCGCTGCGAGCCGTTGCAATTGTGGGAGAGCCTCCTCTCCACCCAACTACGCTGCCATCACCGATCGGAGCTCTCCAAGCTGCCACTCATACACGGCGTCAGACAAGTCCTGGAAGAGGCGCTTGGGGCTCCCTTGCTCGCACTCCGCCAGTTGTCGGACCTTTCCTTTTATTGCATCTGGGAATGCTTGCAACGCCTTTTCTTGTAGCTCTGCGAATGTCCCCCTCGTCCGTGGTCTCTATCCTCCTCCCTTGCCCTCTGTATTATCCTCGAGACCTCGTGGATGGAGGAGCCGTTTCACCGCGTGCCAAGACTACAGGTAGCTACATACAAACGAGAGGGGTGCGAGGTCCCCCACCCCCGTTAGGCCGAGTCCACCCAGCCGGATCGGGAGCCATGCCTGCTGCTCGGCGTGGGCCACTGCCTGCCGCTCTCTGGTCCCCTGCACCTCGTCCAATCCCACCAGCCAACGGATGCAATTCCCCACCTTCTCGTCAAACCACTGCAACCGGCTAGTCCACCACTCTGATGGGGGCGTCAGCCGCGTGAGATGCAGAAGCCTGCGAGTGGTGCACTCCCTCAAGATGCTGAACGCGGCCTTGGCGTCTGGCATGTCGATGAGCGTCTCCAACATCTCCTCCACCTCGTGTACTGCTAAGTCAAGGCGCGCTCGACATAACCCCTCTGTTCCGATCTGACTCCCCAGAATCACCATTCCCTCCGTCGCTCGTGGGACCCCCGCAATGCTCCCCGGCGCCTGGTCCATCCCCGCCGGTAGGTACAGCTGGCATTTGCGAGGCTAGACCTCCATTCCCACCGTAGCCAATCCTCCCTGCAGTGCAGTGAACGTCGCCTCCAGCTCCTGCAATGGGCCTAGCAAGTACGTGTCGTCCAAGTACGCCAACACCCGGCCCGTCCCTCCCATCGCAGCCTGTGCTGCCTCCACTGCATCCTGCTACGCCAAATCATAGAGGAAGGAGCTGATAAGATCTCCCTGTCACACCCCCCCTCTCCGACTGGAGCACGCATGTGGGGGGTCCCTGTTGGGACCCCCCCTGATAGCATAGCTCTGAGGGTTGGTTGTAAACGAGGGCCAGTGCCGGGAGGAGTCGCTCAAATCCCCTCGCCCGCACCGCCTCAAAGATGGCTGCTTGCTCAACTGAGTTATATGCGTTCTTTACGTCGATACTTGGCAACCCCCACTCCGCCTGCTAGTCCAACTGCTCCATGATAGTGTGGACCACCGTGTCCCCCCCTGCCAACACTCCCACCGCCTACTACAACGGCGCTTGTGCTCTCCCCAATTCGCTCCTCCCCGTACTGACCATCCATCTCCATAGCAGGCGTGGAATCGCCTCTCCCACAGCGATGGGGCGTACCCCACCATCGGGCTTTGCTAGCGCGATGAGCTTGCTTGCTGCAAGAAAGCCCTAAGCTGTGGAGTGGAGCCGTCCTCGACATAGAGAGGCGAGTAGCTGTGCCAACAACCTCGTGAGCTGCTCATCTCCCACCACAACTTGTCAAAGATGGTCCAAAGTAAGGCCTGATGGCCCTGCCAACGTGCCTCTGCTGCTGTCCAGTAGAGCCTTCCGCACTCCATCCCCATCAGGGAACCCAGTAGGGGCCCACCTCGCTGCCTCTGCTACCCATGCTGGTGTCGGCCGCTCCTTTGCCGAGTGCTTTGCCTGTAGCTGCGCCAACACCTCTGGTCCGGGCAATGCCAAGGAGGTACTTTCCAAGACATTACATGCCTTTGACGTGTTCCCTCGGTGGAATTTGGTCATCGCCCTTTGTAGTCATTCTTCCCTCGCCTCCTCCTCTCTGTGATGCAGACGCCGTGGTGGTGGTGCACGACCTGCCGGCCGAGCATGCGCGACTGCCTCTCCCCATAACTCCTCCCACTGTCCTTGGAGGAACCGGGTCGCTAGTGATCTCACCCACTCAGTATCTGAGCACCCCCGATGCTGTGGGCGCGTCCTGAACATGAGGCTCAACATCGCCTGGAGGAGCAGGGGTCCTACAGAATCCATGGGGTGGGATGTGCACCTCACCAAGGGGACTGCCACTGCTGCCCATACTGAGTCCAACACGCCTGCTGGGACTCGCAAGTAGATGAAAGGAGGGAGTACCTCTGCCCCATACAGCCGGCCCCACTCTAGCCCCTCTGCCCACCGCCACAACCGCTCCCATTGCTGGCCACCGCTCTGCTCCCCACCTGCGTCAGCCCCCAGCCGTTGCTGCTGCTCGCCTCTGCTTGTGGTGCCGTGGCGGTTGTCTCCCCTACCTCTCCTGGCACCCTCTAGTGCTGCAGCCGACGGTCTCAATCCTCCCTCTCCCACGGTTGTGCCCTCTTGAGCTCTTCCTCCAGGCCCTCCTGTCGTGCCTTTTGCCACTCTTCTCACCCAAGGCTGGTCTCCGGTGGTCTCTCTCTCTCCAGCTGTCTGGCCACTACTACACCTCCACCCCAAATTCCTGGTCCAACGACCTCTCGCTATCGTCACTGTTCCATGTCCCTCTCTGTCATTAGATCCTCCCGCGACTCTCGGTCTCGCCTATGGCCCTCCAGTCCCACTGCTCCCCTCTCTCCCCTCCTCTCTAGTGGTATCAGGGGGAACAGCTCTCGGAGAAACCGTCTTGCCTCTGTGTCTGCGTCATCTCCCCCGCTCCCCTGAACCTCGGGCCCATGGTCGTGGTTGCGGCCCTCCCGTGGTGTCCTCAGGGACTCACCGTCTCCCCGTGGATGTCCTCCTCCACCCGCTCTGTCACCTGGCTGCTCCCCTTGCTGCCGGTCTCCCGGGGAGGACTCCCCCTCCTGGATGTGCTCCCTCTTGCGATGGGCTTGCTCACGCTGGGCGCGCTGTCCTGGTACTTGCCGTACCCGATGCGCCTCTCGCTGTGCCGCCCGTCGCTCTTGAATCCTCCGTGGCTCGGCCTGCCAACCCTCCATCCCAAGGATTTGCTCCGGGTCCGCCAGGCCAGCTCCTAGTGCCTGTCGCCCTGCCATCCACTCCCGTCACTCGCTGGCGTCCTCGTCTTGATCCCCCCTCCTGGTGCCCCCCTCCATACGGTGAGATCCCTCGCGCACTTCTGCTGTCCTCTCTTGGAGCCGTCGCTGAACGCCCTTGAGCGCCGACCTCAAGCAGTAGCCCCGATGGCGGTAGCCCCAGTGTCCACTCATGGACCGCTTGCTTTTACCCGTGAACCCGCATCCCATCCAAGGGCACTTCCATGGCGGACCCCATCGTGAAAGCATTCCTCCACTCTCTCTCCCCTGTGTTCGCCCAATGTCGTCCCCACTCTTGCCTGTAGCGCTCGTTGCCTATGCTGGCCCCATTCCCTCCTCCGTGTGTGGTTGTCGATCCACCCCTCGGGTGTGTCTCGCAGCTGTTTTGCTGGTTATCTCTTCAGGTGAGGGCTGTGATCCCTCCTCTCGCTCCGGTGCCTCTCCCCCTCCCTCCACTGCGGTGCCCATCTTTGATGTGCCCGGTGGCAATCGGTCTGTCTTGTGATCACCTGCCTCCTTCCGTCTCCCAGCAGCCATCGCTCCCTCCCCTGGACCCAGAGCTTCCTTGCCTTCCTCGGCCCTCCTACGCCCACGCCGTCTCCTCGCCCCCATCTTCATGCGCACTTTACGCATCCCGGCCGGCCTGTCCTGCACCATGATCAGCCCTCCGGCCCCCTCTGTCGTCCATGGTACTATGGTCAATGTTGGCCCTGTGTCTCCCCTTGGTGGGCGGCCCCTCGCACCCTCTTCTCCTTGCCACTCCTCTCGGGTCCCTTCCTCTTCCTCTCCTTTTTCTTCCTCTTCCTCTCCTTTCTCCTCCTCCTCCTATTCACCCCCTGTCTCTCCTTCCTCCTCCCTCCGTCTCCTCCTGTCCTCCCCCTCCTCCTCATCACCTCCTGCTCCTGATCCGCTTGCTCCGGCTGCACTCCCTTCGCTCCCTCCACTCCCCCCACTCCCTTGGGTGCTATGGTCCCTAACACTAAGGACCTTCCCACTTGTCGCTCCCCTTGCATCCTCCTCCTCTCCTCCTCTCCCCTCGGCCGATTGTAGTGCATCTTCCCCGTATCCTATCTCCATGGGCCTTGTCGTCATTTCCTTGTGTGTCTCCCCAATCCCAATCACCCAGTCTCCTCCGTCTGCTCCCTCGGCCATCTCCACGTGGTCTCGTTGTGCTAGGCCCCGTTCCTCTAACTCCGCTACTTTGTTCTCCAAACCCTGACTGACGTGGTTAGTTTTCTGAGACAGTGCCCACTGCACAATCACCGCCCTTGCGAGCTCCCCGAGTCCTTTCTGCTGCTGGTCGAGCACACCCAATGCCGCATCGCGCAAAGACTCACATCCCCTTACAACCTCCCGTCGCGCTCGCTTGTTCTCCAGCCTGCTCCCTCCCCCTTGCCTGGGCTGTGACTACCGCCCGCACCTTGCGCGTAGCCTCGTATAACTCTTACACGAGCAATTCCGACACTGCCTGCGCCACCTCGACCCGTTGCAGTTCCTGTCGGAGACCATCCGTCTGACCCTGGAGGCTGCTGAAGTGGCCGCCCAGGACCTCGTCGTAGCAAAGGAACAGCCCTCTGATCCTATCTCTGGTGTCCTCTTGCATCGCCCTACATGCCAAGACCACCTCCTCCCATAGTTTTCGCGCCATCCCTACCCACCCTCATTGGTCACGGCGGTCTTCCCGTTGGGGTGGATTTTCCGAACCCTTTCCTTCTACTCCGATTCGGCTTGTGTCAGCTCCTGTTGTCTTCCTCCGGTCTGCATCTTTCTCCTCCGGGCCCCTCCCCAAGGGCTCCACCTCCACCCTCACCCCCTCAACCTTTGTGTCTTCCTGTACGCTCGCCTCCTCGTCGTTCCCCTTTCCCTTTCCGCTCCTGGCAGGCAGTCGTCGCTCCTCAGCCCCGTCCTCTATACGGTGGTTCTGTCGTTCCGTAGTCTCACCCGGTGTCCCGCTGGCCTAAATCCCTACAGTCTCTCCCATTTTCTCCTTCCTACTTGCCGTATCCTCCTCCCCTCTGTCCTCCTCGCCTTGTCTCCCAGGTATGACCTTTTCTCGGTCCGCCTCCATACTTGTCGTGGGGCTACCTTCCCCCTCTCCCCTCTCCTGCTGTAGCTCTTCCTTCGCCTCTGCAAAGTTCGGTGCTGCCAGTTGTTGCGCCTCGCTGATTGCCCGTCGTCGTGCCCTCTCCTGCCGTGCTGCTCGGATCTCTGCTTGCTTCTTTCGCCAACTCTGTGGCCCTTTTTCCTATTGTCTTGTACCTGCTGCGAGCTGGCCGCAGTGGTGGTTTCGGTTTTTCCACCCCCTTGAACTCAACCGCCGGGGCCTCCGCCGACGGGGTTGTGGGTGGATGGAGGGGGGGTTTTTTTGTTGGAGGTGATGGCGATGAGGACAGGAGCCTGGGGGTTCCTTGGAAAGGGATGATGCGCTCTATTTTCTTTCTGATTTTTTGGTGTGAAAATCGGCGCCGTTGGAGTTGCTTTTGCTGATGGAAGGGGTTCTGTTGTTGTCGGGTACCCTGGGTATTCAAGAAATACCCCCTTTAGGTATTTCGCAAAACCCCCCTCACGCTGGGTACCTCAAGAAAATTGAGGATCCCCCCCTCCTGTTCCGCCGATGGCCAGGATCGACGGCCCCCGAGGGTCGTCCCCTGGGCCGTCGATCGGCCGGCTGGCCCCCCATAGTTGTTCCCCTCCTCCTCTGTCGTCTGCCGTCTCGTGGCCGGCGGTTGAGCCCCTCTTTCGCCGGCCGCCTTTTGCTTCCCCCCCCCACCCTGACCACCTCCCCCCACTCCCCCCCCGATCGAGGGATTGGGGCAAGGTGCAGAGGGAGAGGGGTTGGCGGCGCCCCCCCCCCCCCCCCCCCGCTGCTGCCTGCTGCGTGGCGTCCCCTGGCCGGCACGCGTGGGGCGACAGCCCGTCGTGGGTGTCGCCCCCCCCCCCCCCCCCCCGCTGCTGCCTGCTGCGTGGCGTCCCCTGGCCGGCACGCGTGGGGCGACAGCCCGTCGTGGGTGTCGCCCCCCCCCCCCCCCCCCCGCTGCTGCCTGCTGCGTGGCGTCCCCTGGCCGGCACGCGTGGGGCGACAGCCCGTCGTGGGTGTCGCCCCCCCCCCCTCCCCTTGAGGGGTTCTCCGCCCCCCTTTTCTCCCTCTTGCTCCCCACTCCTGCCACGTGGCAGGGCGGGAGTGGGCCCGTTGGACAGTCCTCGGCCATGGCTATCCAACGGGCCCACTCTTGCCTCAAATGGTACACCATAGAGGCAGAGCGGGCCCACCATGGCCCGGCGGGAATGCTGACGTCAGCAATTCGCCGGGCTTTTTTCCTGCTCGCTCCCTCTGTGTGACACGTGGCGGAGCTGGAGTGGTCCCGGTGTGGAGTCCTCTCCAAGGGCTACCCGCCAGTACCCTCCGCGCGTCGAATGGTGGCTTGTGCTGCCCGTGCGGTGTGGGTGACGTGGATGGCCTTGTGACGTGGCGTGTGCAGCTGCTGAGGCACGCCACGTGGCAAAAACCGGTTTGCCGGGACCGCGAAGGCCTGCTGATGTGGCAGGCCTCCTCTGACGTGGCCCCGGAACCTGGGCTGTCCAGGACCACCCCCTTTGGGAGCTCGTTTGAGAGCCCCCTGCGACGCCGCCGCCCGCGACTCTGTTGTCCGATAGATAGATAGATAGATAGATAGATAGATAGATAGATAGA
>SZWC01012097.1:21498-38960 GCA_023375785.1 Penium margaritaceum
GTGGCATCCAAACAGAGAACTGGGGATACATTGGGCACCCACTCTGCCAGGCTCCAGGGGCGCCTTGGTGTCATCTCGGCAGCGGCGGAGGTGGCCACCACGGCTGCCTCTAAGGGGGCAGAGGCACACGCAACTCACACACACCAGGTAGAGACCCACAACAACGCCGTCACCACCCTCATGCTGAACAATCTGCAGCCGTGGGGCGAGGAGGACAAGGCCATGGGGTCCACCGCCTACATTCAATAAGCCGCAACAAACATGTCCGGAGCACTGCACACCATCTCATGGACACGCTTCAATGCCTACACCACACAGCATGAATCAATGAAGGGGAGGGGGAGGAGGGGGGAGGGGACGCCGTTTCTGCCCCCGCATGGCATGAGGTCTTGCTTAGCCTCAGCCGGACTACCACATCGCAGGACGAGCTGTGCTGGTACATTGCCCGGTTGGAGGCCCCCATGAAGTGACCAGCTGACACAGTCTTGCCTCTGCCCCATGCGCCGCCACCCGCTCCCAAACTGGGCCTAGCCACACCCCAACCCCCTCCTAACGTAGGCAGGGTGCCGATTTGGTGGCGGGAGAAAGGGCAGCCGCGGCGGGTAGCGGCTGCCAGCACCAGCTGCATGGACAGTGGCAGCAGCCAGCAATAGACATTGGCCTTGACCAGTGGCAACAACGGTGGTGGTAGTAGTGGAGATCTTGGCTGCCAGTAGTTGGAGGCCATACAGCAGCACTAGTAGCAGCAATGACAGGAGCAGCACAAGCAGTAGTGGCAGTAGTAGAAGAGACAGCTACACCAGCAGCTAAAGCTGCAACAGCAGCAGTAGCTGCACTAGCAGCAGCAGCAGCAACAGCAACAGCAGCAGTAGCAGCCACAGAAGCAGTAGCTGTAGCAGCAGCCACAGCCGCAGATGAGGCCGCAGTATCAGCCACAGTAGGAGTAAGAGTAGCAGCATCAGTGGCACCAGTAGTAGCAGCCGCGGCAGTAGCAACAGCAGTTAAAACTGCTGCCGTGGCCCCATCTAGGGTACCACCGGCAGAAGTTGTGGCAATAGCCACAACAAGAGCCACATCAGCTACAACTCCTGCCCTGGCTCAACCGGGGTACCAGCAGCAGCCGCAAGTGTTTCTTCCACAGTCCTCGTCCCTCTGGCTGCCATGATAATCACTCCCCTTGCAGGAGCAGCTTCTGCACCATCACTCACAGCAACAAGCGATGTATCAAAAGCAATATCAGGTTCAGGAACAACAAGGAGTGGAGCAGGTGATCCTCGGGATGTCTGAGTACCAGCAACCCATTGTGCAACATGTCCAGGCAGGTGTTTCCTCGTTAATGGGAGGAAGTACTGGTCCTCAACCCTCTGCCACCCTGGTGGCAGGGCAAGGCTCGGTAGCTGCATTGCCGACGGACCGTTGGGAAAGCCGGGAGCGGTCGAAGCAGGAGGCCTCTTCGCTCCAGCTCCTCAGCTGGCCCTGGCTCACAACAATGGAGTGAGCGGAGCAAATGATGTCAGAATCAGGCAAAAGTAATGCAGTGCGCAAGGCAAGGGAGAGCAATGGCATGAGCAGAAAAGAGTGAGGTGGTGCAAGCAATTAGTGGAAGAATGTAGATAGGAATTTTGAGTCAAGGTAGAGTAATAAGGTAGAAAGAGGCACGGTGAGAGAATGTTGAGGAGAAAATTGTGATGTCATGAGAAGAGCTGAGTGGATGAGCGAGAGTGACAGAGCAAAGAGGTGCAAAAGTACAAGCTAAGATTGGAAGCCCAAGGAAGAGTGAGTGAGTGGTGAGCAGAGCAAAGACACGGCGGCGAGGCCATGGAACCAAGGGAAAACAAGATTAATAGAACTGTTTAAAAATAAAGAGGAGTTAATGAACATTCTACAAGCCTTTTTCAGAAACTGGCCCCCTCGTGGATGACAGTTCCAACGTGCCCCCGAGGGGTCTGCACTTGGTGTTCATGGCCATGTGTTTTGTGTGCGTGCTCTGAGTCTAAGCATGAGCTTCTGGTTGCCTCACGCTATGCTTCTGGGAGTGGAAGGGAGTTGTGAGACAGTCACAGGATCATGATTTTGACAGCCACAGGATCGCGTCACAGAGATTGGGGCTCCACGCTGCTGCCATAAGAGTGTGCCACATTGCTTCAACAGGTGACACTTCTTCGATGATCCACTGGTAGACGGTGTGGGTGGTGCAAAGTACACATCTCTTGATGTCTTGAAAGGTTGATGTGTGTGTGCTTGAACGACATCCATGGTTTTCATGTAATCCTTCATGGAAGAGGGAGATTTGACACCCGCAAAGGCATGGTTGCCTTGTCTTGACATGTACTGCACCATACCAGTCGTGGATGTTAACTCCGAACTGATCAATCTCAGGGATGTGCGTCCAGTAAAGGGCTTGCCCTGCCATATTGTTGCTTATGATGGAATGTGGTAGCTTCTGGTGACTATTCACTAGAGGAGGTCAGAAGATCTATTCTGCTGGTGAAGCTGTTGCTGGTGATGGAGGTGATGGGGGGTGCAATGGATGGTGCTACCAGAATACCGCTCACAGGGGAGGCCCTACCACGGCTGGTCTTCTGTATCGGTGATCCTAAAATGGGCAGTAAAAGAAGTAGAGAGGTGAGAGGATGCTTTTTATTTTTGTCATGGAGGAGTTATGGCTTGTTTCACCCATTTTCCAAAGCCCAACGAGCAGAAAAGAGAAGAAAGGTGATGTCCAATGCTCCGGTGTAGAACTCAAAGTGAAGAGGAGGAGATGCTAAGGAACCACAAGTTCCCGAGAAACAAGAGGAGTGACGGCCTGTTCCACCAGTTGCTTCACAATCAACAAGCTGGAATACTGATGGTGTTTAATGCTATGACAGTGCACGTGACCCAGCTGCTGCTGAGCATGAGAGGTGGCTTGGAAACGAGTAACCACGAGAATTGTGGTGAACTGGGAGAATCCTTTTGCTGAGGAGTGATGACGATGATACTGGAAATTGGGTGATTGATGAAGAACTGGGTGTAGGGGGGGGACCACATGCGGTCATTGATACAGGATGAGAGGCATGGCAAGGGGAAGGTGAGAGCCAATTTACTGCAAGAGATATGCTGCAGACATGGGTGCAGGCCAAGTTGAAGGTTTGCTTGTCTGCATGCCCAGGTGCGGTGCCGGGAGGCGCCGGTGAACCTAGTTGCTCGAGAACTGCTCTGATCCTAATATGAGGATTTCCACAAAACGTTGACGAGATTGGGGTACGGCGCTTCAGCTCACGTAGCAAGAGCTACCGTGAACCCAATCGCGTACAATTTGGTACACTTGGGAGTTCATGATTAGCCCGACTAAAGTCTATATGATGTCCATGTTAAACAACCAATGCAAATTTACGGCATTCCCTTTGCAAAAGTGACTCTCTCACAACTCCCTTCCACTCCCAGAAACATAGCGTGAGGCGGCCAGAAGCTCACGCTTAGACTCAGGACACGCACACAAAACAGATGGCCGTGAACACCAAGTGCAGACCCGTCAGGGGCACATTTGAACTGCCATCCACGAGGGGGCCAGTTTCTGAAAAAGGCTTATGGGCGCACCACCTTGACTGGTGTGCACATCGTTCACGGCTTTCGCGGCAGACGGGATTGTCGTTGTGGACGACATCACTGTCGAAATCTGAGGCTCCTTAGTGGAATACTATGGAGATGTCACAGAAGGAGACGCATCCCATCTAGAAGAACGTAGGTGGCCCAGGCTTTGGGCTATGGAGGTGGCACTTCAAGCTCTACATGGCACATAAGGGGTTGCTAGAGGTCATGAAGGGAATAGAAGTCCTCAAGGAAGTGACAACAATGGAAGCGCAAAAGAAGGCCTTTGCAAAGAAGAGCACCAAGGAGCTCATGTTGTTGGTATCCTATCTGGCTGAGTCGAAGTAGGGCTAATTCCAAGGCTGCAAGCTGGCAACTGAGGCTTGGCAAAAAATCTGCACCATCCATCAATCCAATTTGCTCATGAATAAAATCTTTGCAATGAAGTGACTCATGACAGTGAGAATCGTGAAGGGAGATGATTTCATCTTCGCCATACAGCAGATTGAGTCACTTCTCTGACAACGCAACAGCGTGGGGTGGAAGTCTGACATGCAGCCGCAGGTGATGGCCCTCCTCATGGCCCTTCCTAGCAGTTGGAGCCCTCTCATCACTGTCTTCGGAGAATTTAAAGAGGAAAATCTCACCTATGGCACGGTTGCAGAGTACATCCGGAATGAGGTGCAGTGACTGAGATGCGAGAAGTCCTCGTTTTCCTCATCAGCCCTCTTCACCAAAACGCATGGTGGCAGAAGCGGGGGCAAGGGAGGCGGAAGATATGGCGGCGGCAAGAAGGGTGCAAAGAAGGGTCCGTGCCGCAACCGCGGCAAAGAGGGTCACATGGCCCGTGAGTGCACCAAGGACAAAAAGGCCGGCGGCAAGGAAGCCAAAGGCAAGAAGACAGCTCTTAACAACACTCAAAACCACTACCTCAAGAAGGCCAACCAACGATGCCTTCACTTTGGAGCCGTGTGGCTTGCCTAGGTGGAGAAGGTCGGGTTCATCAACTACACCAAGTCTAGAAATTCCATGGTGTTCGCGAATGCCAAGGTTAAGCCAGTGGCTGGCGAAGGAGACATGGATGTGAAGTGGTGGTTGGTGGGAAATGGGTGCAGTGTGTCACCAACGACGTGCGGCACATACCTGGCTTGGCTGGCAATCTAATTGTCAGCCACTTGGCGGAAAAGGGATACGAGAATGGGGACAGTCGTGCAGAATGACAGTGGGGACGAGCCTGTGTTGGAGGCTAAGCATGAGAAAGACCTCTATATTGTTCAGACAAAGGTGATCCCCGCGGCGATACATTCAGCAGACTTCTAGGAACGCAACGTCATCCTAGCCAAAGGAGGGAGAGGTGATCTAGAGGTCTAGCACCAATGACTTGGGCATTCCTCACCCGCAGTCGTGAAGAAGATGGCAAAACTCAAGCTTGTACGCAGCCTCATCATTGACTGTGCAAAAGAGGCAACAAATGAAGCAAAGCAGACAAAAGTGCAAGCCTTGCATTTTACACAAGGCACGCTACAAACCATTGAACAAGAACGTGAATTGCGGACCTGCTAGAGGTCGTGTAGAGTGCCTTGTGCGGGCCATTCAAGACGGCATCAAAGAGTGGCGCGTGCTGCTTCATCACGTTCATTGATGACTACAGCAGAAAATTCTACTTGTCTTCCATGAAGCGGAAAGGCGAGGTCCTTGACAAGCTAAAGGAGTATGTCAACGGAATGGAGACTCTGATGAAGATGAAGCTGAGGAGGAGATCCACCTGATGGCAGATGAGGCACCAAGGGTGCAAAGGCACACACTTCCGGCAAAGTGTACATTGGGTGTCTATGGAAAGCCCAGTGGACGCGCCGCCTGTCCAGGCGATGTTTTTCTGGAGCAGGAGAAATCCTCGGGGAGCTGTCCAATCAATGATGCACCAGAGCGTGCAGATTTGGAGGGATCAAAGCAGAGCGACGATGCGCCGCCAAAAATGCCGTGCCGTAGAGCGAGACAGCGGAAACTAGGGAAGCGCTTTGACCTAAGCAGTGGTCCATGGATCAGCATGACACGGTACATGCTGGCTGCATCAATAGAACCAATAACCAAGCAAGAGATGTGTGTATGTCGCAAAGGGGATCAATGAGACACAACCATCAAATTGCAGCTGGCGTCCTCCACAGAAAATGGCACGTGTGAGCTATTTGACAGGCCAAAAAGATGCCAGGGTCATCGAATCAAAGTGGGTCTCAAAGATCAAGTTCACAAAAGAAGGTGTGGTTTATGCCATGCAAGGCGTGGATGGTGGCGAAGGGGTTCGCACAGCATAAGGGCGAGCACTACAATGAGACGTTTGCTCCTGTCACCAAGTTTACAAGCATCCTGGCAATCCTTGCGGTTGCAGCCGCAAAAGATATGGAGCTCCACCAAATGCACGTAAAGATAGTCTTCCCCAACGGCATCATAAACAAAGAGATCTCCATGGAGGTGTCAAAGGGGGGTGGAGGAATCGGAGGGCAAGGTGTGCAAGCTGTAGGAGTCCATGTACGGGCTAAAACAATCTCCTAGATGTTGGTGCCAACAGATAGATAGCTTCATGGCACAACTTGGCTTCAAGCGCTATGAGTCCGATCACAGCATGTACGTGTGACGCGACAAACAACTCCATCATATCATCGTAATCTACATAAAAGACCTGATATTGCGCTTGACGGATTCACCAAGCCCATAGCGGTTAAAAGAGCAGTTGAGGAGCAGTTTCCAGATGTTTGACATGGGGAGCTGGATACTACCTCAGGGTTAGCATCACGTGGAACCGGAGGGCGCACACGCTTGTGTTGGTATAGGCCAAAAACGTTGCCAAGGTGCTGAAGCTGTATGACATGGAGGACAACATTCAAGTTGGCAGTCCGCTCTCCAGAAACCTATGAATTGAGTGCAGCAATGGCATCGCAAACAAAAGAAGAGTGAAAGGATATAGCAGGGTGCCCTACCAATCAGCGATGAACAGCCTTACGTAAGCTATGGTGGCCGCTCAACCGGACCAGGCCTACATGGTGCGCCAAGTGAGCAGGCACGTGGCTGATCTAGGATCACTACACTGGCAGGCGGTCAAGCGCATCCTCTTCTACCTACACGCAATGCGACATGCACGCTTGAGGTTCGACGGCAAGGGGGGGGGCAGACCCCTTGCATGTGGTCTGCTATACGGATGTAGACTACACAGGTGATGTGGACAAGCAGAATTCCACATTCAACTACGTGTTCTTCCTTGCTGGTTTAACGGTCTTGTGGTGCATCAGGTAGCAAGAGTGCATAACTACCTCCACAGTGGAAGTAGAGTACGTCACGCTGGCCGAGGTCACGGTGGTGTTCATTGTCTCCACCCAGAATTTTGGCGGGAGCTTGGCGTCCTTGTGCACGGTGTAGACATGCTCCATGAGCGTGCGGCTGGCATGCTCAGCCACACCATTCAGCTATGGTGTTGTGGGTGGCATCACCTCGTGTCCGATCCTGCAGTTCTTGAAGAAGTAGCGGAAAGCATTGGAGAGGTACTCGCTTCTGCCGTCAGTGCAAAGCACCTTGACACGCTTGGCACTCTCATTCTGTGCAGCAGAAAATCAAGCCTTGCTTGAGTAAAAAATATCTTCCTTCCCAGAAAAAAAGAAGATCCATGTCTTCCGCGACTCATCATTAATAAACGTGAGAATGTACAGCTTGTTGCAAAAGGTCTGTGATGGCATGGGACCACACATGTCAGAGTCCACAAGAGAGAGAAGCTCAGCTCCCACCTTCCACTCCTTATAAAATGGAGCACAGGTTTGCTTCCTTTTGGTGCAGCTCTCGTAGGTCAGTGTACCGAGCTTATTTTTCCTCCTTCAGCTGCAAGCTGTGCACGATCTCCTTCATGGAGATGATCGTGCCAAAGCCGAGGTGTCCAAGCCGGTGATGCCACATGCCGATGTTGTTGTGTCCCACTCTTGTTGCCATTGCTGAGGCAGCTCACTTCTCTGATGCTAGAAAATGAATGCAGAGGCCATCGCCGTTGTACCTTTACAAGCACCTGGCCCGCATGTCCTGAGATGGTGTAGCCACCAGTTTCAAAGCAGACCTGCAGGCTTTGGGAGATGAGAGAGGAAACAGAGAGGAGGTTAGCTGCCAGTCCAGGAACATGGAGCACCCGTTCACACGACATTCTACGTGCTTTCCCTGGATACAAGCACAAAAGACAGTCTCAACCTTGCCAACCGCCATCTTCACATGATTGTGATCAATGTATACTCGGTGAGGTTAAATAGCATTCCAGACAAAAAACCACTCCCGGTGACAGGTCATGTGTCGAGTGGCTCCCAAGTCGGTGATCCAGAACAAGGAAGTGTTGACAGAGATGTGCAGGGCACGGATGGTGCACACAAATCTGCTCTCCTAATCAACGGCATTGGTGAGGGTGCTGGAATATTTCCCTAGTCCAGCCGCAGTTGCAAGATCTGCCTTCTTCTTCCGGCATTCGCATGCCCAAAAAGCCTGGCTTCTTGCAGTAGTGGCACTTGCCCTTCTTCTTTCCTCCACCTCTGCTACCATTGGTTGATGCAGTACCAAACCCATGACTCATGTTAGTAACCAGGCTACATCCAGTCTGCTTCCTCCTTCTCCCTCCTTGCGACACTCCTCTTTGTATTGCAGGCTCTCCTCCACGTCATTGAGTGAGAGCTTGTTTCAATGCTAGTCTAGGGTAACAATGAGTGGAGTGTAGCTACTAGAAAGGCCAGAGAGGATGGTTAGCATGAGAACACGTTCCTTGACCTGGTTCTCTATCGCAACAACCTGATCAGTTAAAAAATTCACCATGTTGAGATAATAGATCATGGAGTCTCACTCATCAATCTTCACTCTGTGAAAACAAAAATGCAGCTGCATGTTCATGAGGATTGAATTGGAAGCATAGGTGGCCTCAAGCTTATTCCAAACCTCTTTTGGAGTGAGGATGCCGCGGACAAGGAGCTGTTGCCATTCAGCGAGGTGGAGGTAGATGGTGGCGAGGACATGGCCCCACTTGTAGCAGGGGGTATGGGCCTCAGCAGTGGAGAGGGAGGTCCTCTTGCCATCTTTATACCTTGAAGGCTGCTCCAAGAATTCTAGCCATCATCGGTGCTGGTCATGCAGTAGCTGTTCCTTGAACCGGACCAACTGCCACCAAACCTTAAAAATCCATATCCCCCTCAAACGGACTCTGAATCGACTTCTGTAGATTACTACAGAACAAGGAGGACATCCTCTTTGCATCTGTTGTTCCTGGTGATTGTATCTAGAACCCCATTTTGGTCACTTTTAAGCACCTGTTATCCATCATTCTCCCACTTTGTCTGACTAAAAATTGCACATCTCCACATTGTGCGCTCAGCTTCTGAAAGCGATGTGCTGCCAGGGGCTTGGTCAAGATATCTTCCAGCATCATGCTTGAGGGGTAGAACTTGATGTGCACCATTTCCTATGCCACGAGCTTGCAGATGAAGTGGTAGCACAGGACGATGTGCTTGGTCTGGGAGTGGAATTCCTCGTCCTTTGTGAGTGCAATGCCGCTCATGTTGTCACAATAGATGGTGGCTGCAGTTTTCTATTGCTGCTAAAGACTTGCCAGCAGCTCACACAGCCACACTCCTTGCTTTCACACTTATCTACTTTTGCTCAATACATCTCATATCTGTCAACAATGTGGATTGAATGATGAGAATGAATGCCTAGTTGTCATATTTTCCACAATTGTCTTTTGCTTTGTAACTTCTTGCGCACCATCTGTGCTCCACTCAGTGGTCCATTCAACTCATTCATGAAAACCATATGTTACTAAGTTTGAGCTTATCCAGTTTCAACCATGCTCTTTGATGACTATACGTGGCTTACATTGTCTTTGCTTTAGAGATGTAAGTAAATGAATTTGTATGATATAATTCACATAAAAATCCTCACATTATGTCTCTTCTCATGGAGACACATATTCAGTGATGCATGCCAGGTATGCTGCATGTATCATCTTGCTATTCAGCTATTGTTTTGCATCAAACTTCCATGAGTGTGTTGTGGGTGCATTTCATTCAGAGTTGTGACCTGGGTAAAAGGTCTAGTTTTCCAGAAGAATGTTCACTTCTTGGTCATCAATTGATTGCCAACATTCCGGAGAATGTTTTGGCTGAGAGTGCTCGCTGGGTAAGAATTCCGATCTTGTGCCCTCTAGAGTCAGAATCAAAGATCAAAATTGCAAGTTGGCGGACGTTGAAGAACAGGTCTACAAACCGGATAGAAGGTTACTGCGGGAGATCTTGGGTGTCCTTGGTATCATTCCTAACCTCAACTGCGGCTGGAACATTGGGTTGGCCTAGTGAGTAAGCAAAATCCGCATGTGCATTCATCCATCTTTCAAGCTTCAGATTGCATTTTGCCAGTTTGTACACTGGTTCATCTGCGGCAAGTCCAACAGCCGGACAGTGCTGGCATGCCCCATGTGCAGAATGGCAGGAACGTTTCTGGTTTGAAACCCTGTCAAGCACCATAATTATGTGTGTTGGATCGCGAGTTTGGTTGCCACCATGTTGTGGCAGACTAAATTGTGGCATTTTCATCTTCATTGAAACACATGCAACAAAACTTGAATGCCCCACAAGGTTTTAATGCACTTCCAATGCTTAAAAATGCACAACCATAGGTTTGTGACTGCTGGTCATCTGTTAGCAATCATTTGCTTGCACTTCCAACCCATTTTGTCCTTTGATGAATGACCTTGCCCTCCTGCGATTTCTGCACATTGACCTCAAATTTGCTCGCCGATGGAGAATGGAGGGCGTCCATGCCACTAACCCCAAATTTTGGAGTCTTTTCTTCTATTCCATCCACTCATACCAGCACACTTTCTCCAAAACAAGACAAACATTCCACACAATTCACAACTCAATGACTCAAAGAGGGCACAAAGGAAGGTGAAGAGCACCTTCTGATTTTGTTAGAATCCATCATTGATGACGCATTCCAACAATTCCAAGCATCACCCTGCATATCCTGTGTTTTTTTGTGGTGTGTGGGTAGAGCTGTGCTGAAGCGGCTTTCAGCGCTGTGTGATGGTTTCTTCACAAGCGCGAATCGTGAACAAACATTGTGCCGAGCTCGGCTGACAGGAACCACTTGAGCCATCGCTGCCTTGGCGGTAGCATCTGCCAGTTTGGATGCCTCCCTCCCTGTCTCAGATCAGGGTACATGTTCCACTTGAGCTCACCATAGGGTTGGCTGTCAGCTGGGCGCTAGTGTTCCTTCCCTTGCTTCAGACAGAGGAAAGAGTGAGGAACCACTCATAGAATATTTGGTGATGTTGTTTACTCCATCCTTCCTGTTGCTTGATCACGTCACAGGCTGTGCTCCAAAAGGCGCTGAGCAGGTCAAAGGGATAAGCTCAACATGATGGATATGAGAGTGCGAGGAAGTGACAAAACTAGGTTCCTTGATAAAAATCATCTGGCATAACAGTTTCATAGAGGATGATTCACAGGTTCCAATGCACTTTACGGAACTTGATACGGAGTCCGTTTGAGTGAGAAATGGATTTCCAAAGTTTGGAAATCATGGGTCAGGTTCAAGTGACGACCTGAGCACTTTGAGCTCAAAAGGTGGCAGGATTATTGGCCAGGACGGCTGAGAGAGGCCTTCAAGGAGAAAAGGTGGCTGGAGGACCTCCAAGAGACTTCAAGGAAGGTGCGGACAATGATTGTTTGTCGTCCAAGTGGTGTGAGACATAATTCTCTTGTGTGACAAGGTGACTGCTGCTTATCCCGCTAGGCTAGGAGAGTGTGCTAGAAGGTAGACTTTGACAGAGTGTATCTCAGTGCTCCCTAGGCCAAATGAGGCATATTGGGGCTTGTTAGAAAGCTGTGACAATGTACTTTCTCACTCAATAGTTGATTCAGACATTCCCATTCTCTCTAAACCTACATTTTCTTCCGTAATTTCTGTCTGTGCAACCTGCAACCCCCTCTCACAAACAGTTGGTCCTGCCTAGGCGGCTCTTAGTGAGCCTGATCACCTCCCTTAGGGCTACCCCAGTTTCCACCAGTGGTATCAGAGCTAGAACAAGGCTTTGTCTCATCCTTGAGGCATTCCTTGCACCCTGTTGTGTAAGAGTACCATTTGTGGGCTGAACATTGCACTAGTATGGTGACATCCGCTTGTGTGCTGGCCGGCGTCAACATCGCCAAGTTCGAAGGCAAGAACTTCTTCCACTGGAGCAACAACATGAAGATGGTGCTGATGGAGAAGGGTCTCTGGAGCCAGGTGGATGAGAAGGAGAAGGAACGAGAAGAAAGCTCCCTATCCCCTGTCAAGGCCCGTACCTACTGCGAGAAGCTGACCATGCCCTCGCAACCATCTACCTCCACCTCGCCGAGCGGCAACAACCCCTCGTCCATGGCATCCTCACACCAAAGGAGATTTGGAAAAAGCTTGAGTCCACTTATACTTCCAA
This sequence comes from Penium margaritaceum, assembly GCA_023375785.1. Lineage (NCBI taxonomy): Eukaryota > Viridiplantae > Streptophyta > Zygnematophyceae > Desmidiales > Peniaceae > Penium > Penium margaritaceum. The sequence goes on from SZWC01012097.1 coordinate 33,554, forward strand.
GTCAATCCTCATGAACATGCAGCTGCGTTGTCTTTTTCACACTGTGAAGATGGATGAGTCCGGATCTATGATTGACTACATCAACATGTTGGAGTCTCTCTCTGACCAGCTTGCTGTGATTGCGGACCCTGTCAAGGAGCGTGTGCTCATGCTAACCATCCTCTCTGGCCTTTCTAGCATCTACAATCCTCTCATTGTTGCCCTGGACCAGCGTGGCGACAATCTCTCCCTTAATGATGTGGAGGAGAGCCTACCGTGTGAAAAGGAGCGGCGCAAGGGAGAGGAGAGCGGAAGCGTCTGGACATCGCTCTCATCACCAGCTTTGGTCTTGGGGGCGATGCTATATTAACCACGAGCAATGGTGGAGGAGGGGAGAAGAAGGGGAACTACCACTACTGCAAGAAGCAGGGCCATGGGGTGCGCGCATGCAGGAAGAGAAGGCGGACCTTGCGGCTGGAGTGGGAGCGGGAAAATAGTCTGACGCTTTTGCAAAGGCCGCAGATTGGGAGAGTGGATTTGTGACAACCATCCGGGTCCTGCACGTCTTTGACAGCACTGCCCTGTTCTGGATCATCGACTCGGGAGCCACGCGGCACATGACGTGTCGCCGGGAGTGGTTCATTGTCTACACCATCATTGAGCCTTGTCGGGTGTACATGGGAGACAACCATGTGCAAATGGCGGTTGGGGAGGGTGAGATTGTGTTTTGTGCTTCCGTTGAGTGTAAGCACGTGGAGCTTTGTGTGAAGGGGGTGCTCCATGTTCCGTGGCTGGCAGCTAACCTCCTCTCTGTCTCATCTCTCATCTCCGAAGGCATGGAAGTTTGCTCTGCAAATGGTGGCTGCAGCATCTCTGCCGGTGCAGACCGTGTGCTTGCAAAAGCAAACAAGGAGGATGGTCTTTACTGCCTCGACGTGGCATTGGAGAAGGAAGCAAACTCAGCGTTCGTGGCAAGAGAGGGAAAACACAACATCGGCCTGTGGCACTGCCGGCTCGGTCACCTCGGTCACCTTTGGTGCCATCATCTCCATGTAGCAGATGGTCCGCGGCCTGGAGCTCAAGGGGGTGCAGCAGCCTAGTGCATCCCCTTGTGAGAGCTGCATTGAAGGGAAGCAAGCCCGTGCTCCTTTCACGGGGGAGGGGAAGGGGGCGGCTGAGCTTCTCTCACTCATTCACTCTGATTTGTGCGGTCCCATGCCATCACAATCCTTCTACGGCAAGTTGAACTTTGTCACGTTCATTGATGACAAGTCAAGGAAGACGTGGGTGTTTTTCCTAGCTAGAAAGGATGAGTGCTTTCATGCTTTCAAGGTGTGGATTGCTGTTGCACAGAATGAGAGTGGCAGGCGGTTGAAGGTGCTTTGCACCGATGGTGGAGGAGAGTACCTCTCCAACGACTTCTGCACCTTCCTCAAGCGTCGCGGGATTAAACACAAGATCACCCCACCTGGAACACCGCAGCTGAATGGCATGGTTGAACGCGTAAACCGCACACTCATGGAGCGTGTTTGCAGCATGCTCCAAGACGTGGGGCTCCCGCCAACCTTTTGGGCAGAAGCGCTCAATACCACCGTGTACCTGAAAAACCGAAGCCCTAAGCCCGCCGTGCCACTGATGACATCAAAGGAGGCGTGGAAAGAATGCAAGCCAACAGTGATGCACCTGAAAGTCTTCGGGTGTGGCACATTCGTACACGTCCAGCCGTAACAAGCTAGACGTAAAGTCGGCGAAGGCCGCCTTCCTTGGCTAGGACACCATGGGATACCGCCTCCACAACCTTGCTGCACGCAAGATCATCCGCAGCCGTGACGTGGTCTTCCAAGAGGAAGTGAAGCGCTGGACTTGGAGCCCTATGTCGGCAGTTCCGCTTGCTCCCGCACTTGTACCAGAAATGGGAGAGGTACCCGTAGCAGAAGATGGCGGTGTGGAAGATGGCGGTGACAACGGCAACGACAAGGAGGTGGAGGGAGCTGAGAAGGAGAAGGCGTTGGCAGCGGAATCTGTTGAGGAGGAGCAACAAAGCAACGCTCAGGAAATTTCACGATGGTCCGTACACCTCAAGGAAGGTGCAAAGGACAGTGGGGAGCCGTTGAGGCGATCCGAGCGCCCCGGAAACAAACAGAGGCCGCTGGAGGAGCTGGTGAACTTGTGCGCCGTTCCACCACCAACGCAGTCGTCTGACCTCAAGCTTCTCTTCCTTACACTCACCGATGATCCAGCCACATTTTGTGAAACCATGAACAGCGCCTAGGTGGCAGATTGGCGTGGCGCAGTAGATGAGGAGTATGGTGCGCTCATGAAGAACGGCACCTGGACTCTCGACGAGGCTCCACGCGGGAGCCGGGTGATGGGATGCCGATGGATCTTCAGGTGCAAGTGTGGTGCGGATGGTAGGATTCTCAGGTACAAAGCACGCCTGGTTGCAAAGGGGTATGCGCAGACTGATGGTGTGGATGCCAATGAGACATTTGCACCTGTCGCTAAGTTCCCATCCATCCGAGCGATCCTTGCTCTTGCTGCTGCTATGGACTGGGAGGTGCACCAAATGGATGTGACGTGTGCATTTCTAAATGGTGACGTTCAGGAGGATATGTGCATGGAGCAGCCGGAGGGGTATGTCGTGGAAGGGAAGGAAGGACTGGTGTGGAAGCTTGTGAAGGCCCTCTACGGCCTGAAGCAAGCCCCGTGAACATGGTACCACAAGAGGGATGAGCAGCTAGCTTGCCTTGGCTTTGTGCGCAGTGAAGCAGACCATGCTGTCTATGGGCGCACACAAGAGGCAAACCAGATCATAATCTTACTCTATGTTGATCTGCTCATTGCATCTGACTTCAAGTCTCTTTTGGACGATGTGAAGCAGTCCCTTGCTGCCAGGTTCAACATGAAAGACATGGGAGAGCTCAGTTGCTACCTTGGCCTTCAGGTCAAGCGCGACTGGCAGTAGCAGAATTTGGAGTTGTTGCAGAGCATGTACGTGAGGGACATCATCAAGCGCTTCAACATGGCAGGAGCGCGCAAAGCAACAACACCACTGGAAGTGGGAGGGAAGTTGAGCATGACGCAGACTCCCCGCGGCATGCAAGAGAGCATTCGCATGGAAGCAGTGCCGTACCAAGCAGCTGTTGGAAGCCTCATGTATGCAGCAGTCGGCACGCGCCTCGACATTAGCCAAGCAGTGGGAGTGTTAAGCAAGTTTTGCGCGAATACGGGCGTGCCGCATTGAGAGGCGGTCAAGTGCGTGCTGCGCTACCTCGACAGCAGCAGCAGCCTTTTCCTCACCTTCAACGGCATCAACAGTCCCATCCTCATTGGCTACAGTGACGCAGATTGGGGAGATGACCTGGACACAAGGAGGTCAACCAGTGGGTTTGTGTTTGTGCTCGGGGGAGGTAAAAAAAAACTGACCCTTCTTCTTGCTGGCCTCCTCCCCCGAATTTGCATGGCCAAAAAAAAATTGAAATAAAATTTTCACGTTTTTGATCTATTTTTTTCTCCCTGGCTGCCCACCCGCCTTCTTTCAAACCTCTCTTCATGGCCTCCGTTGCCGCCATGGGCGGCTCTCTCCTTGCCGACCCAAAAGTCACCGCCAAGCACAACGAAGCCTCAACTGGAACCCTCCCTCTGTTGGTAGCTATGTAGCCCCAATAGCTCGTACTTCGGTCCATCTTGTTCATGACATAAATGAAGGATCCTTTATCAACTCTGTGTCTCCCTCTCTCTTTACCAAAAAAAACCTCTGACTTCGGTGCCGCATCCTACACTCTTCGAGATGCCAACCACATTTCTCCACTTCCCTCCCCCGTCACAATGAATGGAGCCAACAGCTCCACAAGTGCCACTTGCCATTCCCAAGCCACCCTTTCATCACCCGCTTCTCCTCATGGCTCTATTTCCGGCCTCCATGTTCCCTCCCTTTGCACCAATATCCTCTAGGTTTACCGACTCCATCAAGAGGGCGTCACCATTACCTTTCCTGCTCTCAGCACCGAAGCTCATCTCATTTCCTCTTCCGGCTCTCATCTCACCACCTTCTGCCTCTCAAAAAACCTCTACCACCTCTCCGCTCCTTGCTCACAACCAACCTTTGCTGCCTCTCCCTCTCCAACTTGCTCGTGCCATCACATGCCAACTCCCTCATCCTCCACCATCACCGACTTTGCCATCCCCATTTTGCCGTCCTCCAATGCCTCTCATCTAAGAACATGGTCGTCGGTCTCCCTCGTTTTCCACCTATTCCCACTCTCCCCGCCCCCACTTGTCCCTCATGCACCCTCGGCAAGCTCAAAGCCACCTCTCATCCTCCTGATCCCCCTTGTGCCCCTAAGCCTATCCACTTGGTCCACCTTGACCTAGTCAGCCCGATTCACCCCACCTCTTTCCAAGGTCACTCCCACTTCCTCGTTATCATTGATGAATCTAACTGCTTTGGAATTGGACTCCTCCTCACCTCCAAATCCAATGCACAGGATACCTTCCTTGCCAGCCATGCATCCACCCGATTCAGCCGCAACATTCTCCATCTCCACTCCAACCATGGAGGAAGATTACTGCCCAATCTCCTCTGTGAGTATTGCGACCATCACGGCATTCATCATCATCTCACTCTTCCCCGAGTCGCCCAAAAAAAGGCATTGCCAAATATGGCAACAGAGTCCTCCTCCCCATCATCGCACACTCTTTGATCATTCTTTGACACCAGAGTCCTATTGGGCGTACGCTCTCCGCTACTCCTCCCCCGTCCACAACCTCTACCCTTCCTCCATTCTCCATGGGTGGCGTGGTTTGGTAAGAAACCGGAAGTCTCTGATATTCATGTGTGGGGTTCTCCAGCGTACGTCCTCCTCAACAAGTAGCAATGCTTTCAGCCGCACACTTCCAAAATTGAATCACATGCCGCCCCCCAAATGTTTGTGGGCTTTGCTCCAAAGTCGACTGGTTCTATGCCCCTTGACACCGCCACGAGACAAGAGACACACAACATTGATACCGCCTTCAATGAAACCCTCCCATTCCTCCCCAAAACCTCTCACTCCACACTTGCTTTTGAGTGGGCCCACTTTGATGTCCTCCCCTCTCCACCGCTTCTTCCGAACCCATTCTCCATGACTCCTCCAAGCCTTTCTCCCACTTCCTCCCTTGCTGGTTCCTCCCCTCCTTCCTCCACCTCACCTCCATCCTCCCCTCCCGGAATCCCCCTTTCTCCTCCTCCCTCCTCTCCTCCCGGCTCTCCTCCTCTGTCCGTGGTTCCTCCCCCTCCCCCTCCCAGTGCCCCTCCTCCTCCCCCTCCCCCTCCCTCTCCCCCTCCGACTTTCCCTCATCCACCCCTCCACTCGGCCCCTTCTTCATGACCCCCTTTTGGCCTCCACGAGGTTTGCGGTCCTGGCCTCCTTCCCCCTTCATCATCCCC
>SZWC01012097.1:39088-54443 GCA_023375785.1 Penium margaritaceum
CCCCCCCCCCAACCACAAGCGTGGTGAAGGGTATGTGGATCTACCAGTACAAAATCACCCTTGGGAAGCTCTTCGCGTTAAAAGCCTTGTACGTTGCCAGAGTTTTTTCTCAATGGCACAACGTTGACTTATTTGACACCGACTCTCCCACAGCCAAACTTACCACCTTCCGCACCCTCCTCCACATCGCTGCCACTTGCGATATGGAGCTACACTCCATGGATGTCTCCGCCGCCTTCCTTCAAGGTGATCTTTGTGAGACCATCTTTTTGGAGCCTCTCTAAGGCCATTGCACCACCCTCTGTGATGCCGTTTGGCACCTTCATCGACCCGTCTACATCTTGAAAAAATCAGCTCACAAGTGGCACTCCAAAATCCGATCTACTCTCATCTCCCTCGGGCTCCACGCTGCCAAGTTCGATGCTGGTCTTTTCATCCACACTTCCTCTTCCGGTTGCTTCCTCCTTGCATATGTTGATGACATGATACCTGCCTCTAGTGGCCTTGCTGATCTCATTGCCCTCAAAGAAGCTCTCATGCAGCAGTTTACAATGAAAGATCTCCCAGAGCTCACGCACTACTTGGGCATGGAGGTTTGGCGGGACCGCCCCAACCGCACCATCATCCTCACTCAAGAAACGTACATCAACACCATCCTCCTTAGATTCAGACACCTCCAATCCAATGGCACGACAACGCCTCTATCCACCGACCATGGTCTTACCAACCCCTCTGTCCCCACCACCCACCCCTCTTTGGACTCCTTTCTTCAGCTGGTTGGCTGTCTCATGTATGCCATGGTCTACACCTGTCCTGACCTGGCCTACCCTCTCAGCGTCCGCTCCTGCTTTGTTGGACTAGACTACTTCTCCACCTACCACTGGCGCGCTGCCAAGAGGGTCCTCCGCTACCTCCACTCCACTCAAGCATACGGCCTCAATCTTGGTGGATCCCCGGAAATCTCTCTCTAGGGTTTCACAGACTCCAGTTGGGCCAATGACCAAGAGGATCACCGTTCTACCCAAGGCTATGGTTTCCGCCTCGAATCTAATGTCATCAGTTGCCAATCCACTCTTTCTTCTTCCATCTTGATCACCTCTTGCGAGGCGAAACTCTATGCAAGCATCATGGCAGCACAGGAGGCCACCAGGCTTTGCACTCTCCTCCACGAGCTTTGCCGTCCTAAGCCTCAGCCCCACTCGTGCTGCAACAATGCCAGCATCATCCCCCTCACCAATGGTTTGGTGCTCCATGCTCGTACCAAGCACATCGAGCTTCGGTACTTCTACATCCACGAGCAAGTGCAGGCTGGTCACCTGGATACCCGCCACGTGTCCTTTGCGGCCATCTTGGCAGATATCTTCACCAAGGCCCTCTCCTACAAAGACCACCACCGCCTCCTTCCTCTCCTTGGCCTTAATCCTCCTCAGCTTCAAGGGGTGTCAACATGAGCACCAAGATTCTCAGGGGTGTGTTAGTGAAATCTGAGTCTCTTGCTTCTCACGTCGATTCATTTGACTCACCTCACAGGTTCAAGTCCTCCCATGAGCATTATTCTCAAACCCAGCCCAGGATCAACCCAGCCCACCATTTTTTCCCTCACAAGACTACCCTGCCTGTTTGCCCCTTCTTGAGCTATCCTGTTGGATATGGGTTGCCAAAAGTGACCAAAGTGGGTTGCTCGATAAAACTCATCAGGTGACAACAAGTGAATAGAGGATGTTTCCCTGGTTCTGTAGCACTTTACGGAACTCGATTCGGAGTCGTTTGAGAGAGATATGGATTTTCAAGGTTTGGTGGCAATGGGTCCGGTTCAAGTGACAGCTCCTACACTACTAGCACCAATGAAGGCCACATTTATTGGCCAGGGAGGTCTGGAGCGGCCTTCTGTTAAAAAGTGCCCCTGCCATGTATGCCATTTGTCGTTTTCCTGGTTTGACTACTAGAGAGTGGTTGGATGTCTGATCTGATTGCAAATTTGGACTCCTTGGATTTTTCCATGTAGTTTTGAGCTTCAGTTGCTTGATTTGGTTGAAAATTCAGAAAGTTAGCCCCATCCAAAGTTCTGGTGGTTGGCGGGTAGAATCTGGGTCTCCGTCATTGGTGACGGGATTATTCCACCGCGGTGGTCTGAGTTTGTCTTCAACGAGCTCCAAATGCACCAGGGGCATGAATGACGTGTTGGCTCTAGTGAGTGTGGAGGCACACTCAAGGATGCCTAGCTCTCACTGAAGCATGCTTCCAGTGTTTGGGCAGCCGATGGACACCAATGGTGAAGAGTGAGGAGCACAACAATCACCGGCAAGATTAGGCAGAACACATCGCATTCAGTATAACTAAATCAAAACACGTTTTGTTTCTAAGAAAATTAAGATTACATCAGATCCTTATAGCCTGTGATCTAAGATTTCCAACGCATCCAAGCACGCCCAAAACGGAGCAGTAGAGCCCCTGCTACGGCCATCGAAGTAGCCCTTGTTGGAACTGCCCACCTAGCCTTGCACTCTAGGCGAAGGGAGGCGCTTTGACAATGACCCGTCGAAGCGCCTTTCCTCGCCCAGAAGTCAAGAAGAATCTCACCATGGTCAAAGAGGTCCTTATGGTTACCTGATTTGTGCCCCTCGTGCACTTGGAGCCCATTGGGAACGAACTCGGATCACTGGCGGTGGATTATCCCGCCACCCATGGCGGGTACCAGATTCCATCCACCCAATACCCGATTTTTGGGCTAGGCTAGCTTTCTGAATACTCACTCAAATCGAGCGATTCAAAACTTGATCCTGCATGGAAAAATCAAAGGAATCCAAGGTGTTCAACAACTCCTCAGTGGTCGAACTTGGGAGTATGCTCAACGGCACTCATGGCAAGGGGGACTCCATGTCAACAATAACCCCCTTGCACCGCAGCCTTGATGTCCAGTCATTGGAACCTGTAGCATTTTTTAACTTCACGGCGCAGACCAGGCTCCATGTAGCTCGCGTTGTGCCTGTCCTTGGGCTGTGCCTTGGTCATGGCATCGGCGAGCACGCGCTTAGTGCCACAATGCACAATAGTCGCATCTCCCTTCACACCACGTCTCGCGCATAGTGATGCCGGATCTCGATATGCTTGGTCATCCTGTATAGCACCGGGTTCTGGGTCAAGCTGATGGCACTCATGTTGTCCACATTGAGTACCGTCGGCTTCCTTTGCGGCACGCCAATCTCCTTTAGCAGCCGCCGCAGCCACACCGCCTCCTTTGCGGCTTCTGTGAGCGCGATGTACTCTGCTTCGGTGCTGGAAAGTGCAACACAATCTTGCTTCATGCTTTCCCATGAAACTGCTGCACTATCAAACACAAACACGTACCCCGACATTGATTTTCTGTCATCTACATCACCAGCCCAGTCGGCATCGGAGTACCCAACGAACTCAAGGGAGTCGTCACGCGCTCCCCCTCCAAAAACGAGCCGCGACTGTTTTGCCGCCTTGATGTAGCGGAGGATCCGCTTCATCGCTTGCCAATGCAGCGGCCCAGGGTCAGCAATGTAGCGGCTCACTTGGCCCTCCGCGAAGGCCAGGTCTGGTCGCTTCGCCATCATGGCGTACATGATACTCCCCACCGCAGACAGGTATGGCACACCTGCCATCTCCTCCTTCTCGTCCGTGCTCCAGCCCATGCTCAAGCTCAACTCACTTGTGGTGGACATGGGTGTGCCGATGGGGTTACACTCCTCCATGTTGTAGCGGCGGAGCACCTCTTGCACATACTTTGTCTGCCCCATATCGAGCATGCGTGCCTTGCGATTCCTCTTGATGGCGACGCTAAGGTAGTACTCAAGCCCACCCAAGTCGGTCATTTTGAACTGACCGCCCACCTGCCGCTTTCAGGTTCACCAACTCCTCCATGTCCGATGACACAAGGATAAGGTCATCCACGTAAAGGAACACGATCTGGTGCTATTTTGGTTGCTTCCGTACGTACACGCTCTAATCCGCTTCGTTGCGCTTGAAGCCAAGCTCGGCCATGAAGCCGTTCATTTTTAGGTACCACATGACTGGCGCTTGCTTCAATCCGTATAGCGCGTTGCGAAGCCGGCACACCTTTCCCGGTAGTGCATCCACCCCCTCCAGCACATCCATGAGGACCTCCTTGTCCAGGTCGCCATTGAGAAACGCAGTTTTCACGTCCATTTGGTGAACTTCGTAGTCCCGCGCTGCCGCCACCGAGAGGATGGAGCGGATGGAGCCGAACTTTGCCACCGGTGCGAAGGTTTCTTAGTAGTGTTCACCCTTCTGTTGGGCGTACCCATTCGCCACCAGCTGCGCCTTGTACCCCTCGACCTTCCCCTCCTTGGTGAGATTTTTTTTCAAGATCCACTTGAAGCCGACGATTTTTGTGCCCTCCGGCTTGTGAATCAGCTGCCAAGTACCGTTCTCTTCATGGGAGGAGAGCTCGGATTTTATAGCTCCCTCCCACTTAGCCCCATCCTTCCGCTGTAACGCCTCCTTGACGGTCTCGGACTCCTCTTGCACCAAAAATGCCCAAGAGAACCCAGTCCAGATGCCCTCCGTGGCATCGTACCGTTCTGCCGTCCTCCTTGCACGTCCGCTTCTCCAGGGCTGCTGCTATTGAGGCTGCTGCTACTGCTGCTACTACTGCTTTCCTCTCGCGGCGCCACTTGCATCGCTGGCCTGCTCCCAATATCTCGGGGACTGTGGAGATGCGGGCTTGCTCCCCGCCTCTTGATTCAGCTACACTGCTATGGGCGCTTTGGACTCAGCGCCCGACTCATCTGAAGGCAAATCAGCCGCTCCCCCATCCCCTGGATGGTTCCCGCCAGTTGGAGCCGCTCGGACGTCACCCTCTTTTGCATCCTCCGGCGTCTCCCCCTCAAGGAGTGGCAGCCACTCCCCCCGCTTGGAGAGACTTGCGTCCTTGTCCGTCCAACGGCTGTCCTCATTGAATGCGACGTCGTGATTCTTCATGATCTGTTGCCTCCGCGGGTCGAAGAGCCGGTACGCCTTGCTCCCGCTCTCGTACCTGCCAAAGATGCACCGGCGAGTCCGCGGGTCCAGCTTGCATCGGCCCTCCTGTACCTGCGCAACATGTGCAAAACAACCAAACGTGCGGAGGTGTGGCACAATTGGCTTTCTCCCGCTCCACACTTCTTGTGGCGTCTTCTACACCTTGGATTCCGTGTCTTTTAGCGTCTTTGTTGGTGTCAGGTTCATAATGTACGCCGCTGTCCGTGCCGCCTCGCCCTAGTACCACTACGCGAGGCCGTCATCGCTCAACATGGATCGGACCATGTTGAGGATGGTGCGGTTTACCCTCTCGGTGACGCCGTTCTGCTACGGAGAGTGTGGCGTAGTTTTCTGCCATGCGATCCCCTTGCTCTTCATTGATGCGGAGTAGCCCTCGTACTCGCCGCCATTGTCGCTCTGGAACGCCTTCACCTTCAACCCTGTTTGCAGCTCCACTGCCGCCTGAAACTCCTGCATACATGTCAGGACGTCACTCTTCCTCTTGATGATGTAGAGGTAGGGCTTGCGGCTGTGATCGTCGATGAAGGTCATGAAGTAGCGAGCACCCCTGATGGAGCTCTCGAATGGTCCGTACAGATCAGTGTGGACCACCTCTAGCTTCGCCGATGCACGCGTCCCTTTGCCATCGAACGGTTACAGTGTCGCCTTGCCCACCACGCACAGCTCGCACACGGTATTCTTGGCTGCATCGAGGCTCTTGACCTCAAGATCCCGCACTACTTCCTTCTTTGCCATGTTCCTCACAGTTGAGGGAGCGATGTGGCAAAGGCGGCAGTGCCTCAGGTCCAGGTCTCCATCGTCCTTCTTTGCAAGGTGGGCGACGTCGGGCCCCGCCCGGCTGCCAAGGATTTTTGCACGGAGTAGGTACAAGTCGTCCTCTCGCTTTCTGTGTGCAATCACCTGGACGTTCCCCTCCTTGCGGATGATGGCCTCTTTGTTGAAGAGCACCTCGAGCCCCTTGTTGGTGAGGCGGCTCACTGACAGCAGATTTGCCCCAAAGTTGGGCATGTGGAACACGTCATGAATTGTGCTCTCCGTCCACATCCATCTCGATGCGGACGTTGCCTTCACCGGCAGCCAACTCCGTTCTGCCGTTGGCCACTGTCATGCGCTGCTCTGAGGTGCTATAGGTAACGAATGCTGCCCAGTTGCATTGTGTGTGGCGGCCCGATCCGGAGTCAATCACGGAGACTCTCGGATCTGTCAAGTTGGCGGACTCCTTTGCCATCATTGCGGCATCGTCCTTCTTTCCAGCCTTCCCTAGCTGGTCCGACTTCCTGTTGGGGCCGTTGCGTGCATAGTGGCCCTGTTTGCCATAATTGTAGTACTCGCCCTTGTTGTCACCTTTCTTGGTTCCTTGCTTGGCACCCTTCCCCTTCTTGCCTCCCCCTCCACCTTGAGGGCGGACGGCATAGGCGGAACTTGACGTTTTCCCCGCTCTCTCTCCCACCACGCATCCATTCGTTGCAGACATACTCAGCCACCTTCGGGTACTTCAGCTCATCGGCAATCCAGCCGCCTACGACAGTGATCATGGGACTCCAACTGTCCGGCAAGGCCAGAAGGAGGTTCATGGCTTGCAGTTGAGGGTCAACCTTCCATCTGGTGGCTATGCACTTGGTAGTAAGGGACCAATCTACTGCACGATCTCCGTGATGTCGTCGCCTTTGTTGGCTCGGAGGGTGACGAGCCTCTTCAAGATGAAGAGCTGGCTAGCAAGGTTGGTGGAATGGTAGATGGTGCAGAGCTTCTTCCAGGCCTCCGCGGCCTCCGTGCATCCTTGACTCAATGCGTGTTGCGGCGGAGCCAGCGCTGACACCAACAATGCAAGTGCCTTCTTGTTGCGTTTCTTGTACTTGTCCACTTCCTCCGGCGTCGCGGTATCCAGAGGGGCAGTCTCTTTACCATTGACCAGCTCAACCAGGCCCTTGTCTTCCAGGTAGACCTCAAACTGCCACCTCCACAAAGGGAACCCGTTCCCATCAAACTTGGCAACAGCACCGATGCTCTCTTGCTTGGTCGTTTGCCATGGCGCGTGTCGGTAGCGTGAACGTTGAGGAGCTAGGGTCCTTCTAGGCACGTGGGTCCCATAACCCTTTGTTGGCTCTAGTGGGTGTGGAGGCACCCTCAAGGATGCCTAGCTCTCACTGAAGTATGCTACCAGTGTTTGGGTAGCCAATGGACACCAATGGGGAAGAGTGTGGAGGACAATGATCACGAGCAAAAGTGGGCAGAACACGTCGCATTCACTATAACTGAATCAAAACAAGAATTTGTTACTTAGCATAGTGAGATAACATCATATCCATATAGCCTGTGATCCAAGCATACCCAAAACGGAGCAGTAGAGCCCCTGCTACGGCCGTCGAAGAAGCCCTTGGTGGAGCCGCCCACCTAGCCTTGCACTCTAAGCGACGGGAGGCGCTTTGACAATGACTCGTCGAAGCGCCTTTCCTCACCCTGAAGTCAAGGAGAAGTTCACCTTGGTGAAGGAGGTCCTTATGGTTACCTCATGCATGCCCCTCGTGCACTTGGAGCCCATTAGGAATGAACTTGGATCACTGGCGGTGGATTATCCCGCCTCCCATGGCGGGTACCAGATTCCACCCGTCCAATACCCGATTTTTGGGCTAGGCTAACTTTCTGAATACTCACTCAAATCGATTAATTCAAAGTTCGATCCTCCATGGAAAAATCCAAGGAATCCAAATCCAAAGCGAGACCAGGTGTTTGACTACCCCTGAGTGGTCGAACCAGGGAGTACGCTCAACGGCACTCATGGTAAGGGGCACACCATGTGAACATGAAGTGACCAGAATGACCTCCTTCACCAGGGTGAACTTCTCCTTGGCTTCTGGGCAAGGAAAGGCTGTCCGATGGGTCATCATCATAGTGCCTCCCATTGCCTAGCGTGCAAGGCATGGTGGGCGGCTCTACCAAGGGTTGCTTTGACGGCCTTAATAGGGGCTCTACTGCTCGGTCTTGGGCGTTCTTCGATGCGTTGGAAAGCTTAGATCACAGGCTAGAAGAATCAGATGTAATCTCACCAAAAGAACTAATAATTAATGATTCTCAACCTCTCTCAGTTTCTGCAATGTGCAATCTCCACCAAGGGTTACTTTGACTTACGGCGCAGTCACCGAGTACATCCCCAACAAGGTGTACCATCGGAGTGGTGGTGAGACCTTGTCATCCTCAACTGCCCTGGTCACCAAAGCACAGGGTGGCAGCTGCAGCGGCAAGCTAGGCGGCAGTATGGGCGGTGGCAAGAAGGGTGCCAGGAGAGGTGCATGCCATTATTGTTGCAAGGAAGGCCATTGGGCCAACGAGTTGCCGGAGGAGGCGCAGGCTAGCGGCAAGGGTGCCAAAGACAAGAAGGCACTCCTCAATGGCACAAAGAACCACGACCTGAAGGGTGCCAACCGGCGGTGCCTTCACTCAGGCACGGAGGAGCATACCCATGTCAAGAAGGTGGGGTTCATCAACTACACCAAGTCTGCAAAGTCCATGGTAACCACCAATGCCAATGTCAAACCTGCGGCCGGCCAAGGTGATGTGGACGTAGAGGTGGTGGTTGGTGGTAAAAGGGAGCAATGTGTCATCCAAAATGTGCAACATATCCCCGGCCTGGCTGGCATTTCGAGTGCAAGCTGCTTGACAGACAAGCGATATGAAGTGCTCTTTCGTAGGAAAGGTGCACTCATGCGGATGGACGGAGGCGGCGAGGTTGTACTCGAGGCGAAGCGCGAGGGAGGCCTCTCGTTGTTCAGCCCAAGGTCATCCCCTCGACAAAACACGCAGCAGACCCGCCAGCATGCGTCGTCAACCTTGCAAAAGGGGGGAGAGCAGACCTGAAATTGTGGCATCGGTGGCTTGGGCACTCGTTGCCGGCAGTTGTACAAGAGATGGCGAAGCGCCATGTTGTTCGCGGCCTCAACATCACCGGTGCAGTAGACGCAGCAGTAGATTCCGCAGAGCACAAGTGTGAGCCTTGCATCGTGGGCAAGGCAAAGCGCAAGCCATTTGAAGATAGACAGTGGCGGGCCAAGAACCTGCTCGAGGTGTCGCACAGTGATGTGTGCACGCTTAGTCTGTGGGGTGACCTCCCCATGATACGACTTGAGGACAATCTCTTCAAGTACGTGGTCAAGGAGTGGGGCACATAGCAGCCACACCTTGAGTGACAGCCCATGCCGTGTAGCCTGGAAACTTTAGGGCCCAGTGCCTTAAGGCTGCCGGTGGTGGGCAAGAGGCCGCGGCGTTGGCCCCAGCTGCGGCACCTCATGGCAATGGTGGAGCAGGAAGCCACGGATAGGGCCATGGACAGGGCCGCGGTTGCGGCAATGGGCCCGGCCGTGGTCCGGGTTTTCTTCACCTCTGAGTGACGTCTGTGGGGACCACTAAGGAGAAAAATTCGATCACGAGTGTGGGTGCATGTTTTCATATGAGTATGTGAAACACTTTAATTTTTTAACGAGCTCAAGCTTCTCTGTTCTTTTCTCTCCTCTTATTGAACCTTATTCTACACTTACTGACCAACATTACCCACTCAACTTGGCATCGCCGGATGAGATGCGTAATTGTACATGCTTAGTAGGGACAACAATGACCATTGTCTAAGATTGTGTGATGCAATGAATGAAACAAGCACCCTCAAAGCGATGATTTCAATTACGTTTGTTGTACATCTAGTCGCCGATTTCAACCCAATGGGGAATGAAGAGTTCTTTTGAACAATATTGTCATGTTACCTCCACTCTTCCAAGTGAACAGGCTCGATGACGACAACCCAAGCTTGTGATAAAGAGAATATATACAATGGACGTTGTAACTCTCATTATTCACCCACTCAAGTCTACATCTTGTGGGTACTTTTGAATTAGGCAAGCACCCTCCAATCTGGGGATCAAGAGTTCCTTACGGTGGTACACGCTTTCAAGATGGGGCATTGCTACCTCAAGGGCGCTAAAAGGGGTGTGATGGTCGTGACACACCATAGCCCATAGGTGTTTTTTCCAAATGCAACCCAACATGTCCAGATAAAAGGCACTTTAGAGCAAATGTCCGAGCCGATTCTTGTTCACATGGGAATATCGGCCACGACGCATCAACGTGGCTGATCCACTAAGCCTAAAGCCAGTGGAAGTTAAAGCAACGACCGAGGTCGGTGGGTGTCTTAAGGCCATTGTGACTACAATAGTGTAAACACCAGATCCTCCTACACCTCTGCGGCAACCACCTCAAGAAACTACCCACTACAACGGTTTTGTAAAGAGGATCCGGATGGGATACGGTATGGATTCTTGGTTTCAAGACTCAAAATCTGGTCAAGTACGTATTGGTAGAGGCCGTAGGAAATAATTTGGCACTGAGAACAAGTCATTGTGCCAGACTTGAGAGACCTTTGAGCGAAGATTATCTTCCAACTCTAGGATCTGGTAGTTGTAGGTCTTGCAGAACCTCAAGAGACTAGACAGGCACTCTTGGATCACTATTGATGGTCAGGATGGAGTGTCCACTTTTAGAAGTATTACATGACATGCGACCCATGTCTACGGAATAAGGCTAGTAAAAAAGATTCCGTTGGACTCCTCTAGCGGCTTCCCATCCCTAGGACTCCATGGGAGTGCCTCAGCATGGACTTTGTCACTGGTCTTTCGGAAATGGCCCATGGCCACGATGCAATACTAATGGTTGTAGATCTATTAACAAAGATGAAAAACTTAATTCTGAAAACTACTAGTGTGAACGCAGAGGACACCACTTGTTTCTTCTTTGAGGGTGTCGCAAAATGCCACGGCTTGCCTTGGCACATGATCTCCGACCAAGATAAAATATTTGCTAGTAAGTATTGGCAAAAGATGTAGGAGCACTTTGGCAATGTGTCGAATATGTTGACAGCATTTCACTATCGAATTGACGGAAAAACAGAGTGCATGAATCCCACCGTGGAACATATGCCCCATATGTACGTAGACCCTGCCACGAATGAGTGGGAAACATTTCTAGCACCGGCGGAGTGTGAAGTGAATAACTCGGTGAACAAGTCCACAATATTCACACTGTCTGCGTTGAATAGTAGTCCCATCCAATGGTGCCCTGTTCATTGGTAAAGAGTGCGAGTGCCGGAGGACAGGCTCCTTCTGCTCAAGCCTTTGGCGTGTGCATAGACTCCTTGTTACTGGAGACAAAGGGTTACCTTCAAGCTATTTGACAACAGCAAAAGGTATAGACCGATAGAAGTCACCGTGAGATCTTGCTTGACATCGGTGACAAAGTGTTGCTTAGCACTAAGAACCTTTAGCTGAAGTCGCCACGGGCACGAAGACGTTTATCAAAGTGGATTAGGTTATTTCCCATCATGGCATGCATCGGGCCAATTGTTGTTTTCATCGAGTACAAAGATACATGACGTGTTTCTTTTGAGCCTGCTGGCTCCATGCATGGTAAACAAAATCGTTCAGCTATCGCAACAGTCCTTGCTGTCGACGACCAATACAATGTCTTCTATCTACTCTTGCACCAAGGGCATACACTCTGGGCGTGTGTTCTTGGGGAATACCTCGTTCATTGGGCCGGTATTGGACTTGAACATAACTGATGGGAGCCCAAATCTCATTTGCCCACAGGGATGGTCAACGAGTAACGGAGCAAGCAAGCAACTTGCATAGATCGATACATGGCAAGGAGCACCACCTGAATGTGAAAAAAGTGAACAACATTTCCATAGGTCGGTATTCATGGAAATCGTCCATATGAGAATGGGGACGCCCAACATGGTTATCGCACGGACGCTCCTGCCTAAAGGAGGGAGGCCGGTAGTCGTGCTAACCGATAAGCTGCAGCTTAGGTCCACGTGTTGTGCACGTGTCAATGGTATGCTTCTGATTGAAAATATTAATCTTCTTTCATAATTTCGAGGACTCACTATTTGGCACTGTCACTTGTTGGTAATGAACGGGGACGGCTCATATTCAATGGGGAGGAATGTAGCGAGAGGGCCGGTTTGGCCCTCCCACCTAGTGATAGCGAGGGGGTGGCTCTAAGCCACCCCTCGCTATTCCGAGGGTTGGCCAGTGGCAAGCCACACGCTGGCTACCGGTCGGCGGGCTGGGTGGCCTGCGGCCGGTCAAGTGACCGGCCGGCCACCCGCCAGCGAGCCACCAGCCGCCGATCAAGCTGTTGGCTCAATCGGCGGCCAAGAGGCCGCGATGCCTTGAGGGCGGAGGCATGTGGTCTTGTGCCCCCGCCCTGGCTCACCATCGTTTCTCGCAAGAGAAAGCAAGCACGAGGGATTGAGAGAGAGCAAGAAGGGAGGTACGCACAAGACAAGTGAAATTGCCGATCGTGACTCGCACGCGATGATTTCACGCCAATGCGTCAAAACGGAAATTCGAGTTCGTTTAGGACGAATTGCGACTTTCAAAACCGGAAAACTCAAGTGAACTCACGAGTTCAAGGTAATACCGCCCTCGTTTTGGACCCTTAACGAGGGGGCCAGGTAAAAACGGAAATGGGCCTCCGGAGACTTACAGCACTCGAGTCTCTCTACACGACTCTTTGATGACGATTGCAACCAGAGTGACGCTGTAGCGTGGGCCGACCTCTCCTCATGGCTTGAATGGGTCCCTGACCTGTGGGCGATTGGACGGGATGGATTGAGGGTCGGAGACTCTCAATCACCGCGGTTTTGGCCGAATGAGCCAAGCTTCCCTTACCAGTTCGTTACATTGGTATCTGAGCGCCAAGGTTCGAGTCCCGCTGTGGACGCCGAAGGCGGGTCCACTCCTAGGTAGGAGTGTAGCGCGGGCCGGCCTCTCCTCATGGCTTGAATGGGTCCCTGGCCTATGGGCGATTGGATGGGATGGATTGAGGGTCGGAGACCCTCAGTTACCGCGGTTTTGGCCCAATGGGCCAAGCTCCCCTTACCAATTCGTTACAGACGCAAAGGGGAAAACTTTTTGAGCAAGCTCTGAATGCCAGTGTACCAGCTTCAACGACGACCTAAGTGCATGAGCCGGAGACACATCATTTAGAGCGTTCCAAATCAAAGTAAATATGAAGTGAATACGGTTCAAGCACAAGGAAAAGTGATATGCTTTTGTTTTAGCATGTGCAAAAGGCCATGCCTTGGCCTTGTATTAAGAGATCCGTGAACATGCCTTTACATCGTCCATCAATAAAGAGTAGAGAGTTGGGCTTAAAGAGTTTTGTAAAAGATTGTTGGCGCGAGTTTCTTAACAATAAAAAGGGTTCGGTCATGATATACCCAGTTTTCGGAACTATACAACTCATTTGCCCGTCGTCGAGCGAGAAATAACCTAGCTACCCATCTGACGGCGCGACCGCCAGGCCAATAACAAGGAAAAAAGGAAAACGATGAAGGCGAGGCACCATGTCATGCGTTGTCGACGCATGACACGATGCCTCTTCCGCAATATCACAAACCCCAAAACATTAGGGTTTGTGAGACTTTCTGCGGACATTTTCGTAACGTTTGTGAGCAGTTCGAGACTCCCCATGCTTTAAACTCGCACTTGCCGGGCCCCGCTACCGCGAGGCCCGGCAGGTGCCACTTAAAAAAAAAACCCGAACCCTCCGAAATCAATCTTGAATTAAATTGTTTTAGGTTTGTGGTTTCAACGAAGGGTTTGAAAGCTAAACTTCTTGCGTTTGTTTTCTGTTTCCTATCAGCCGATGCAGGATTTCCGGGGTCACCCTCGTCATCGAGGACTCCGGCCGATCGACGATTAGCCACGAAAGTCGCTGATCGTGGACCTCGCAGGCCGTCGATCGAGCATCGGCTGATCGATGGCTGGCGAGGTGCAGTCGTCGCCTCTCGTCCTTGACCGTCGATTGGCCGTGATGACTTTTTTTTTTGCTCGGGCGTCGACTCATGCCGCGAGCGAGCATGATTTCGGACTAGGCTTTTCAGTTATTTTTCTGCCGGTGCCGGGCGGATCAGTCACACTTTGCGTTTTATGGGTATCTGAGCTATTTGGCCCAATAAAAAATGAGTTCTTACATACATAAATTCAATAAACAATTCATTCTTCAAAACTAGTGTGTTTTGAAGAACATTTACAATGTTTACGCATGATCAATGAAACATTTTATGTAGTTTTTTCCTTCATAAGTACGATAGTTACAATTATTACAACTTTTGACCACTAGAAATTGATGTGTATCTGATGTGAATGCATGTCCCCAAATATGTGAATGATGCAAATACAAAAGGCCAAGACATGGCTTAGGCTTGGTTCCCGCTGTGGATTGAAATGTGCCTTTCAAACATCCTTATCCAGCTACAAATCGCATAGCCTCAATGGAGGAGGCACATTTTTTTTTTTTTTCTTTTCTCCCCTTTTCCCCATCAGGTCATGGTTACCACAAAAAAGGCAGTCACTACAAGACTACATCATTTTGCATCTAACCAACTTGGAACTGAATTTCTTGCATGAAATTGGATTTTAAACATGACGGAGTTCAGCGTGTTGATCACACAACATAAGCATGAGCACTGCACACAACGTCACACACCCTGCTGCAATGCACTCGCCCTCCGCTAAGGTACGTGTCATTGAGCTCCTGCCAGCACTGAGCCAAAAGCGCCGACGCCCATACCAGCGCACGATCCTGCACGAGGTACTTATCCACCTCATTCTTGTTGTCCCTCTGCAAAGACAATGCATGCATACGAGCAGCACAGGACATGTCGAGCCCACTCGTCACTTGCACCAAAAACGAGGACGGAAACCACACATAGTGAAAACAGAAACATATCGCATGTGCGTCAGCATGACAGAAAGGAGCAGCAGTGGAAGGAGCAGCAGTAGGAGCAGCGCAATGCAATGACGTGGGGTATGCGTAAGGCACTGTTGATGAGGTGGACAAGGGTACAAAACAGAAAGGTTCCCTTAAACAACGTAGAAGGCAACATAAACCCCATGACAAAGAAGGTAATTTGTATGCCAAGATTAAGCAGGAAGCAGTACAGGATATTTTCATCAGCATTGAAAAGAACGCAGAGAAGAGAAGAAAGGGGAGTAAGAGAGGAAGAGGAGAGGAGGAAGGCAGGAGGTCAAAGAGAGGATGAGGAGGAAGAGGAAGAGGAGGGGGAGGAGGGCAGGAGGAGGAAGAGGAGGAGGAGGAGGAGGAGGAAGAAGAGGAAGAGGGAGAAGGAGAAGGAGGAGCAGGAGGAGGAGGAGGAGGAGGAGGGGGAGGAGGAGGAGGGAGAGTAGGAGGAGGAGGATGAGGAGGAGGAGGAGGAGGCAGAGGAAGAGGAGGAGGCAGAGGAGGAGGAAGAGGAGGAGGAAGAGGAGGAGGA
>SZWC01012098.1:20310-71914 GCA_023375785.1 Penium margaritaceum
AGGGGGTGGGGTCTGTGTGTGTGTCTCTCTGCATTTGTGTGCCAAGCCCGAGTCTCTCTAAGGCACTGCGCCGTCTCATTTGGTCTTGCGCATCTGCACTTCCTGAAAATGTCTGCCAAACGACTTCCCGCAGTGATAATCGCTTATCCCGGCGTATCCCGCCATGCGTTTGCACGTGTTGGCATTTGCTGGCATGGCATATGATGATGTGTAATGGCATGTCGTGGCATGTGACGGCATGTGTGTTGGCATGTGATGATGTGTGTTGGGATTTGGTGGTCACACAGACGACGTGTTGCATGGCGGTCGTGCGCTCATTCCGACAGCTCGCCAAGTACAACCTGCGCGAGCTCACTCTCGCCAAAGACAACAGCGAAGCTGCAAGCGGAGGCAGCAAGGGGAAAGGCGACGGCGATGCTGATGGCAACGCCGACGCCGAGGCTGACGCTGACGGCGATGGCGACGGCGACGGCGACGGCGAGGGTGGTGACGACGGGGGCTGCGATGCCAGTCATGGTGGTGGAGAGGAGGAAGTCACGAAGTGATGATAGGGCCCAGCACCT
This sequence comes from Penium margaritaceum, assembly GCA_023375785.1. Classification (NCBI taxonomy): domain Eukaryota; kingdom Viridiplantae; phylum Streptophyta; class Zygnematophyceae; order Desmidiales; family Peniaceae; genus Penium; species Penium margaritaceum. The sequence goes on from SZWC01012098.1 coordinate 20,874, forward strand.
CCCCCAACAATCTGACTGAAAGTTGTTGGTCGTCATTAGAGTAGGACACTGGCATGGTCGGTCTCAAGTTTGTCCCTGAGGAGCGCTGCGCCACGCCCTCTGCCTCTCTCCACCGGCCATTTTGGACTGACCGTTTTGGACCGGCCATTTTGGACTGACCCATCGCTTGGCGGACGAGACCAGAGCTTGGTCTCCAGCCTGAGTGAATAGTCGACAGACAGGGAGGCTTTTCGGTAGCAGCTTCCGGAAGGGAGCCCGGTGGGAGGGATTTTCTGCCTGGACCATCTTAAAAACCAAAAAAAAAAAGAAAAAGGGAGGCTTTTCGGAACGAACGGCTTCGGGGGTGGGCTGAATAAATTCAAAGTTTGGAGGCCGCAGCAACACTGTCAGGGTTGTGAACCATTATGAGGGAGACATTGCACAATGGCACATTGTTGTCTGCACGAAACTGTTGTCTTCAGTAGAGGCAGCTTTGTCTTCGACAGAAACTTGACAACCTCCATCCCATGTCGTGTGTTTGGCATCCAATGTTCATGGCATCCATGGTATCCGCGGTGCAAGGATTTCAGCTATCTCCCAAGTACCAATGCCTAGGTTCATCAAGGTTTGAGGATGGTCTATATCCGCACGACTGCCTGAACTTTGAGGTGGATGTCTCCATGTGCTCAGATCGTCAACTGCACAATCCGTAGGGTAAGTGTTCTAAGGAACACTCGACTCGCATCATACCCATCTGAAGAGTAACTGGCTGGACTGTTCTAGAGACTGCAAGATGTCCTCAAGCTTCGACACTGTTGATTAATTGTTGTGAGAGCATGGCAGACAGGCCTGTGTGGGCAATGTCTCAGGCATGCACCTCACCCACCAGTTGGCTTCAACCCACCGTCAAATGACCTTCGCACAGCAGGTCTAAGCCAGCCTATGCGAATAGAAAAATTGCGCACGCAGGTTTACATCATGTCCACATCCTCCATTTCTCATGACCCAACCAGAGGCAGTCTCAGTAGAAGCTGAGAGTTGGGACATTCAATTGACATGTCGAAATTTTTCTATGGCATATATTTCTCAGCATACTCATTCTTGAGCACCTGAACACTTCCACACGGCATGGGCATACATTTCCTTTTGCACCCACAACTACTTCAGAATCCTGCCTTGACTCTCACTGTCGCTCCTCGGTCTCCAGAATAGGATCCACCGATAGGCTGCCCCAATCTTGCCAGCCGTGGCCATCCCACCGCGTGGCCCCTTCTCCATCCATCGCACACACGAGAGGGCCAAGGGGATGGCCCGCCCCAGCGTCTACATCTATGTCTGCTCATTATTTCACAAATACATTACACAAAGGCGCAAGAACACCATGCCAGTCGGCCGGCAGATTGCGGCCTGCCCATAAAACAACCCTTGCTGGACCATTTGATCGTCCTCCGACACGCCACCCCCCTTCGCCCCAAGAGGGCGCGAGGTGGGCAAGCTGCAGAAGGTGCCACACATGGCGTGAGCTCTCTCGCTTCCTCCTCCTACCGCTCTAAGCAGGAGCTTCCCCCCGCCTTTGCAAGATCACAAGATCACAAGATCACAAGATCGCAAGATTACAAGATCGCAAGATTACAAGATCGGGCAGCCCAGGAACAGCTTCAAGGCGCAGGAGAAGACGGACAGGGGGCTCAGCGACTGCACAAAGTGGGAGGTGCGCAAGGCCGTCATGAAGATCCACCCCCACCGCAGCGACGGAAACCGCCACTTGCGCCGTGACACCCCACCACCGCCGCCCTTCCTCTCATCGCCCGCCACCACCGCCACGGCTTTGCACGAGGGACACTCGTCCCTCCTCTTCACAAACCAGCTGCACACCCTCCGGACATGCCACCAGAACCCTCCTCCTCCTCCCCCTCCTCCTCGTCCCCCGCCTCCTCCCCCTTTGCCTCCAACACCCTGCTCCTTCCCCTTCTGCTCCTTCCTTGCCTTTGCCACATCCTGTTCACAACCACGTGCTTGCTTTCCATCGGAGCCACGCGAGTCAGAGTTCAACCTCGACCCAGAAGAGGTTGAACAGATCGACCTCTCCTTGGCCTCCAACAAAAGCTGAACCCCCTCCCTGATCTTCGATTCCAGTAGCCCCCCGGGAGCAGCGTCCAGATCCAGCGACCGCTGCCGCTTGCTGCCCCAGCCGGCACCCGCTCCCTCCTCCCACTGCACCTGCGGGAGAGGATGAGGATGAGGGTGAGGGTGAGGGTGAGGGTGAGGGTGAGGGTGGGCGAGCACAAGGCAGTCTCTCTCCCACGCGCTCCGCTTGAGCCGCGGCGAGTCCCCGCCAACCCCACCCACACCGCCGCCGCCGCCACTGCCCTCGCCGCCGCCGCCACCGCCCTCGTCACCGCCACCGCCACCGCCGCCGCCGCCATCCTCACTGCACCTGTCACAGCCAACGCTGCTCAGGTCCGAGTCCGAATCCTTCCTGAAGAAAACCGTCGACCGCTCCGACGCAGCGTCGCTGTCCCCGCCGCTGCCGTCGTCGCAGCCCCACCGCCACACCGCCGCATCCTTGTCATGCTTGCCGCCCATCGGCCCAACCCCTCCGCCGCCACCCCTGAACTGTTCCAGGCCCCAGACGCCACCACTACAGTCGCCACCGAAAACCGCTGGCGGCGCCACTGCCACAGCCGCGCAGGCTGCCATCTGCGCGAATGCAGGCCCGGCCCTGCTCACCACCCTGCCACCACGCGAGTGCGTAGGCACGTGCCCAGCAGCAGAAGCAGCAGCGACTGCAGTCCGGCAAACGTTCACAGGAGCGTCTGTGATTCCCCCACCACCGCCACAGCGCCTGCGGGCAGCACCACCACCGGCACCCTGCCACTCCAAGATCCTGCTCTCCAGCCCGGACGCACGGCCCCCACGACGCCCCAAACCCTCCCCCGCACCCCGTCGCCTGCGCACTCTCCTCCTCCTCCCCACACGCGCGTCCCTAGCCCAGGCAACCTGACGCGGGGTCCTCGACCCCCCTTCCTCACAACCCCACCACTTCCGAGGAACCCCTGACAGCTCGTCGACCCCCGAACCCCCCACGCCCCCCACACCAACTCCCGCGGCCTCCAACCTTGGGCAACCATCTGCGCTTTCCGCGAGAGATGCCGCTGCTTGGGGGGAGCCACGTCCGGCCGCTGCTGCTTCTGCTGCTGCTGCTGCTGCTGCTGTGGCAGAGGCAGACTCGGCCGCGGCGGAGGCATCAGGCCGAGGCAGGCTCAGCCTCGCCAGGAACCTGTGGCAGCGCATGCTCAGGGCCAGGCAGGCCTCGTACGACTTGATTCGGTGGTACCTCGCGCCGTGCCCGAAGTTGCAGTGCAGCGCAAACAGTGCCTCCGACGGCGGCGACGCCAGCTCCTCCCCCCGCAGCACCGTCACTACCCGCTCCTCGTCCTCCTCCTCCTCCTGCCGAGGCACAGCAACCTCGAGCCCGACCTGCCGTTTGCCGTACAGGTTGCCCGCTCGCACGGCAGGCACTACCCGTTGCGCCTCCACTCTCATCTCCGCCCTTCTCCGACCCGCCGACGCTTCTCTCGTACAGATCCCGTCCTTGGCATCTGCCTCCGCACCCCGTTCCTCCCCAACACCGCGGCCGACCCCTGCCCTGCCCCCGCCAACTCCTCCCTTGCTGACCGGAACGCTCCCCCGCACTCCGTCCGTCACGTCGTCCCCCCGCCGCCGATCGGATTCGGAGTCGGATTCCACGGTCAGCGGAGCGTACTCGCCGCCGTCGGTGCCGGGGTCGAGGATGAGAAACTGCCCGGCAGGCGCGTACTCGTGATGCCGCCTACGCGGCCACAGCAGCTTGCACGCCCACGCGGCCAGTGCCCTCACGGGCCCTGGCACGCACCGCTCCGCCAGACGGAACGCGCTGGCCAGAGGAAGCTTCGTCGTGGCTTCCACCAGGTCCAGCGCGGCGCGGGCGAGCCGGAGCAGAGCCAGCGGCTCAGCGGGCACCGGCCCGGCGAGGCGCCGGGCGAGCACGGTGAGGGGGACAATGCGGGGCACGGGGTCGTTCTGCGCCACGACGTGGCAGAAAAGATCAGCGTAGCGCTCATTCACACGCGCTGCGAGGCCGGGGCTGGCAAAGAGAGGCGCGCCGAACGTGATGCACTGCACCCGCCGCTGATGCCGCTGCCGCTGCTCCTCCTGCTCCTGCTCCTGCTGCCTCTTCGGCTTTCGATGATGATGCTGGTGGTGGGGCCGCGTCCGGGCCTGACGGTCGAGGCTGACGTCGAGCTGGTCGTGCATGGAGGAAGATGGAGAAGAGGCTGGTTCGCATCCTGAGGGGGACAAGCGGGAGGCGCTGACCCCCACACCGCATCCGCAGGAGCGGGGGAGGATGCCCCGAGCCTCGGCGGCCTCCAGCACCCGCAGCGCGAGCAGGGCGGACACTGCGCCGCCCATGGAGTGGCCCGTGAACACCAGCCGCTCCCCGCGCGCGAGCAGATGCAGCAGCGGCGCCAGGTCCACGCTCTCGGCCCGCTCCACGAACCCCATGTGTGCGGCCGCCCCTTCGCCCTCGCCCGCGCAGCGGCCGAGCCATTTGGGGATGAACTTGAGGTCCTGCACGACGTCGCCCAAGTCGTAGGTCCCGCGGCAGGCCACCACCACCTCGCCGCGGGAACCCCGGCCCAGCAGGATGGGCTGGAAGGCGTCGGGGTGGAATGCGACGGCGCCCTGTGACGCGGTGGAGCAGGGAGAGGCGGCGACGGTGGCGGATGGGGGCGAGGACAGGGATGTGGACGGGGACAGGGATGTGGACGGGGACAGGGATGGGGATGGAGATAAGGATGGGGATGGAGATGGGGATGGGGATGGGGATGGGGATGAGAATGGGGTTGAGGATGGGGATGGGGATGGGGATGGGGATGGGGAGGAAGAGGACCAGGTAGCGAAGGCAGGTTCGAGCCTGAGGAGTTCGAGGGGGCCCACCGGGAAGTCGTAGTTGAGGCGGAGGACGGCGCGAACGCGGGGAAGGGACCTCTCGTACACTGCGAGGGAGAAGACCAGGGCGTCTATGAGGTGGTCCCGGAAGGCGTCGTTCGGGGGCGGCGGGGCCGCCATGCGGCGCCTCCTCCTGCGCAGCATGATGCCCACTAGGCTACCAGTCCGAAACGCGCCGGGCCTGGGTGTTTTATTCCATACACGCGATGGCGATGGCGATGGCGACGGGCTCGTCCTGAGAGACCCAGGGGGGGAGGGAGGAGGGGGGGAATGGTTCCAAGGTAACGCAGTCACTGCCGAAGAATAGAAAGTTTGCCGGAGCGGTGATTTGTGGAACTGAAAGAGAGGTGGAAGTCGATGCGAGTGAGCTTGACTTGGCAGCCTTCACCCAATGCCTCTTGTTGAAAGGCAGGAGGGTTCGTCAGCGGCAGACACTCTGCGGGGATTCAGCTCCGCCACAAGCCCTGGTGGAAAACAAGGCACCGTCGCTACAGAGCTCGAAAGGAAGGCAGCGAAGAAATCAGGTTAATGGGAGTGGAGGTCAGCTGAAGTGTGGCTGAACTGGAGTCGCGGGCAACTGTGGAGCAGGAGTACGAGCTCCTCCGTCTCCATAACGGAAACTTTTGGGTCGAGAGACGTGTCGACAAGCGCCCGCAATACCCCGGTCGAGCTGAGAACGTTCCAAACATGCGTTTTTCTTGCCGAGCCGGAGGAGCAATAGTTCATACCCGTACGAGGGCGGCTGCAGTTGCCGTACATGTTTGCTAAACACTCGATAATTGTCAACAGAAACTAGTACGCATACTTGATTTACTCGCGTTCTTGTTTCAGTTTTCCGCCGGATGCATGGAAGGATCGGGAAAGGACCGCGCAAGAGACCAACAAGAGAGACCAAGAGACCAACTCGACTGAAAATCTATGCAGAAGGAATTTGTAGCAAATAACCATGTCCCAGTTTGGTAAACAAAAAATGTTTGTGTTTTCATTTGAATGTTTGCCTTTCAAAGAAGAAAAATGCCAATCACCTCATCCATGGATATGTCTACATTTTAAGAAGCTCTTTGATAAGCCCACAATTACAATGTATGTGTTTTGTTCAATCCTTCTTTGCTCTCACAACATGTACATCTTTCTATAGTACTACTGGAAACCACTAAAAGAGGAGTATAAAGTATCAAGGTAGCTTGATAACTTGATTTAGTTCAATTATGAAGCAAAATTGCAAGCTACCATCTCTACATCGAACCACGGTATCACTCAATAATCGTGAAAAATCCTCACACCATGAGACGACATTGGAAAAAACATTCTACACATTTGTTCGTGACGTCTTGAGACCAAATCCAAATATTGGGTTCTTCGATTTATCTCTTTTAATTTAAATATTATGATTTTGTAACACTTTTTCTGATGAATTATGAGATGATATTTCATATTATTCATTTCATATAAAAGTGTGATTATATTCAGTAGGAAAATGAATGATTTTTCTTATAGGTGAGGATGATTAGTTAATTCCTTATCATTTTTCCCTAAATAATTATGGTTTTGAGGCTCAAACACGTAGCCTTTTGCTTTTCAACTGAACAAAGGTATGTGAGAGTCCAACGTTGGATCCCTTGTAACCAATTTCTCCAATAAGGCGCATCGTAAGGAACCAAAAAAATCAATATCATGCTCTTGGTATACACGTCTGTGCAGAGTGGATGAAACGTTCATTTCATGTGGAGATATGAGTCTCACCTTCAGGCTAACATGTCGAGCATTGCGCTCATTTTTGAATGAGTGATCTTTAAACTTTTGTCGTCCTTGTTTCCTTATCCGCTTGTCCAGTGGCGTTTTGTAGAAACTGGACGAATATGTCTGCTTCCTCGGCTAGAGACACGAAGCGCGTCTTTTAGGAGACGACTTAGTTCCACTCCCAGGGTAGTCGGAAGAGAACAAACCAGTTTCTTGGAGCACGCGCGAAAAGCTGTCGGGATGTCGACAGACTGGGTGATGAAATCAATCGGGTTTTGAATGTCATTTTTGGTTAAGCGGATGTGCGCTATCAGGGAAAACGCTGCAGTTGAGACATGTAACATGTACTGATGAGATAGTCATCTTGTGTAGTTTTCCTGTTTCTGCGAACTTGAATTTCCCCCTAGCACTGACACACCTCTCCGCAAATACGAAAGTAGCCGGTCTGCCGCACTACGCGGCAAGAGTTGCAACCGCCGAGCTGGAAATCGCAGACGGTCGCCGTCAAATCTGCCGGCCATGACGAATTCTATTGCCACCCTCTGGAGACTTCTGAGCTTGCCTCGAGTGCCCCGTTGCCGGCCGCCCTGGGATTTTCCGCCCCAGCGCAACGTCCACTACGCCAACTTGGCCGACGAACCACTTCCGGAGCACGCGGAGGTGTGCCTATCACGCACCTGCCGCTGACTGGACCCTGCAGCGCGAATCATGCACAGCCATATGGGATTGTCGCACCTGCGGCACGTCGTCACGGCCTCAAGCTGGAGGGGGACGGTGGGGCTGCACCATCGCTGCAGAGCATCTACGGGAGCGTGGTAAAAGCACGTAGCTTCGGCAGCCGTACACCTCGAGTACAGGCGGCGGTGCGCTTTCCCACAACTTTTGGGAATCGCCAAAAACGAGCTCGCGGTGGGTTGTTCACAAGATCAAGAAACGGTCTCTTCACAATATCATTTTGACAAGCAGGTCGGACCCAAGAGGTAGACGGGCTGACTTGTCAGGTGACTAAAGCCAGACCTCTCTAAGTGTGATCTAGAACGGGAGAAATAAAAAATCAAGGGATTTCAACTACATGATAGTTTTATATTATAAACTTCATGATTTTTTATTCCGATTTTCAACATTATAGTAAGGAAGAGGGGTACCTTGACTTTACCGGCTGAAATCGTCACTGTACTGCACTCGTACATATATGGGTGCTCTCACTGAAACTCAGAGTGCTCTGGATTCTTCTCCATGGACAGGAAATTTTGGCCGTATTCCTTTTTTTGCTTGCTATTCGTGTTCAAATGCTGCAAACCCACCTTCCGTGGGTCCGTTGCGTAGAGCTCATTATTCTAGCGTTCTGGTGCAGACAGCGGGTGATTCTAACACTTTAACAGTGTTGGTTTTTTTCCGCGTCTCTCATTGTACTCTTTTGTGTCCTCCCGGCTTGTGTACATCAGCGTGAAAGTGACTAACGGTAACACTTGACGCTGCTAGAGTGTCGTCTGGTGGAGCCAACGCACGCTGAGGCTTACACGCAGTTCACTGGAGCGTGCTCCCTATGTCAACGTGCTCAGCTCCATCGGCAGGCCTCCTTGGCGGTCGAGTCGCTGGCGGTCACCGCCACCGAACAGGCTGTCTGCATGCGTGCAACGCTGGATCTGACTATGCTATTGTGTCTGCAACATCATGCTCTGCCTACGGTCCATGTTTCCTGTTGCGTGGCGCTGTTTGGCACAGTGGACCTTCGTAGACACTACCTGGGTTCGGGCAGCCATTGTTGGTTTTTGCGCATCTCTCATTCTGCTCTGTTATGTCCTCTCGGCTTGTGTACATCTGCGTGCAAAGACTGACGGCGAGACTCGACACTAATGGAGTGTCTTCCGGTGGAATCGACGCACGCTGAGGCCTCCTCGCAGTTCGCTGGAACCTCCTCCCTCCGGCAACGTGCTCAGCTCCATCGGTCAGGCCGCCGGCGGTCACTCCCACCGGAGATGTCTGCATACTCCCAACGCTGGTTCTGACTGTGCCATTACATCTGCAGCATCATGCTCTGCCTAGGGTCCGTATCTCTTAGTGCGTGGCATTGTTTGGCATCGTGGACTGTCGTAGGCAATGCCTAGGTTCGGGCAGCCATAACTCTTTGCTGCTATTCTTCTAGCTGATTATGGCCGCTTGATTGCGTTTGCAGCGTCGGTGTTATAGTATGGTCTAATTTTCAGGCAAAACGGTCGACGCCCGGATTTTCGGCTGTCGGGCGTCTGGCAGGGCTCATGGAGAAAGCCCTCCCTGCCAGAGAACAGGTCTAGGACTATTTTCTGATTGGCTGGTTAGCTGAATAAAAAGTTCTAAACTAGTGGGGGGAAGCTAGAACTTGGAGGGGTCTCCCATTGTTGCTCATTCTTCATTCCTAATCAGTCACTTTCAGTTTTCAGTTGCTTTCTGGCGTAAACACTAGGGCGCGCATTCTTTTGAGTAACAAACCTAGAGCTTCCGGACTTGGTCTCTAGAGCAGCAGACTGAGGGGGTAACAGACTTAAGCAACTAGCGTGGAAGCCCGCATGCTGCATCAACAACGCTGTTGTCCCAACTTGCTGCCTAGTTTTCATTTTTTGGTGTCAAAGCCAGAGCGTAGCAGCAGCAACACAAGACTGGCAAAGAGGTGCCAGACAACTCCGGCAGACCCCCATACGCGCCACTGCCTGGGAAATGCGTCGAATTTTTTCGAACAGCATTGACCCGCCTGGTGGCGGCGTCAGATTTTTTCCCACGGCCACTGGGCCACTGGAAATGCTGTCGGATTTTTTCCGGCAGCATTGATCCCCACGCGTGACGCGAGGAGGTGAGCGGCGGGACGCGTTCGACACCTTCAGGCGACGCCGCACGTGGCAACGTCACCCAGATGTAGTGACTGGCACCAGCGAGCAGCAAAGCAGCTTGCTACAACAGCACTGGTGGGCAACTACAGCAAGTAGTGGCAGCAACAGCCAGTAGCAACTGAGTGCAGCAGCAGCAGCCGGCAGCAGCAGCAGCTCGCAACAGCTCACATCAGCAGCAGCAACCGGCAGCAGCGGCGGCTCGCAACAGCTCGCAACAGCCCGCAACAGCAAGGAGTAGTGGCGGGAGCGAGCAGCAGTATCGGCGGTAACGAGCATCAGCAGCAGGGGCGGCTAGCAGCAGCAGCTTGTAGTAGTAGCATTAGGGGCAGCAATCAACACTAGTAGTAGTGAGCACCAGCAGCAGCAAGGTGCAGCAGCAGCTGGCTACAACAACAGCAGTAGCGAGTAGCACCCGGTAGCATTCAGCAGCAGTTGCTGCTGCTCGCAGCAAGCAGCTCACAACAAGGATGAGGCTGCAAACAACGAGCCCACTACTCGCTGTGAGCAACAAGCTACTGGTAGTGAGCAGCTAGCTCGCTGCTCGCAACCCGCTTCCCATAGCGAGCATCGAGGCTCGTTGTGCGAGATGAGAAAGAAAAAAAAAAGAGAGCTGCCAAAAAAATCCCCCCACCCTAGCAGCAACTGCCATAGCTGCTACGGCATCCACAGTACCCGCACCAGCACAAAGTTACAACAGCAACAGTAGCAACAATAGCTACAACAACAGTAGTAACATAAGCAACAGTAGCAGTACTAGCAATTGCTACTGCCACAACAGTCGCAGAAACAGTAGCAATAGCAGTAGCAATAGCAACAGCAACAAGAGGAGTAATAGGAGCAATTGCTATTGCCACATTAGCCGCAGCAGCAATAGTAGTAGCAGAAGCAGCAACTACAACAGTAGTTGTAGTAGTAGCAGCAGCAAGAGCGGCAACAGCAGCGGCAATAGTAGTAGCAACAAGAGCAACAGCGACAAGCAGCGGCAGCGGCAGCAATAGCAACAGCAACTGCATCATTAAAAGCATCCGCTACAGTTGTGCAGTAGGGACCCTCACCACAGACGTTGCTTACATCAGCATCCAGCCTCTGACGTCACTACTGACATCACTCGTGATGTCATCAACAAAAAACGAGGACAAAAGAGTGGGGAAGAAACTTTTTTGCAGCAACAGCAGCAGATTACGCCGTAACAGCTGCTGACGCCAGCGCTCCTAGGTTGATGTCACTGCTGACATCAGTAGCACACAACACACAAGAAAAGACAAGGGGGCACCAAAACCATGGCTAACAGCCGTAGTGGGGCGGGATCCTCCTCAGTTCGAGGGACCCTCAAGGGGGGTACCCCTCCCTTTCTTGCAACAACTACAACAGTTGCAGCAGCAGTAGCAGTAGTAACTGTAGCAACAGGACTAGGAACAACAGCGGCTACAACTGCAACAACAGCAGCAATAGTAGCAGTACTAGCAACTGCAGCAGGAGCAGCACCCGCAACAGTAGTAGTAGTAGTAGTAGCAGTAGTAGTAGTAGCATTAGCAGCAGTAGGAGTCCACATGTGTCGTCGCTGGTACCACTGACCCCCTGACTGCCATTGAGCAATAGCTCGCCGCCCTAACGCAGCAGCTTGCAAAACTGCAACCACTGGCCTCACAGACTGCCACAAGTGCCCCTCCGTCGTTCATTCCTCCTTGGCACACCAGCCCCACTCTGTTCGCTGCCATGCACAACCTGGTGCAACAACAGAATCAACGCTAGCGGCAGACAGTGATCTCCGTCCTTGGCTCCACTCTGGATGCCGGCCGTAGGTAAAAGGACTTTGAGACACCGCCCCCGCCGCTTCAGGCCGGCGAGCAGTTCCGGAGCTGGGAGCTCAGTTTTCGCATCTGGGGACAGGGTGAGGGTCTATGGGCATACTACACCCTCCCGTACGACTCCACCCAGGCCGACTAGTTGTATGACGCCAGTCGCGCCGTACGCGCCCTCGTCCCGTCGCTCCTCCGGCTTCCCGCTTGGCCCTTTCTTGTTGACTTTACCACTGGCGGCACTCCAGACCCTGCAATAGGGTGGCACGTCCTCACTCGTCCCCATCGCTTGTTTAGCGAGATTGAGACTAGCCGTTTGCTGCGCGAGTTCAACTCCCTATACATGGGGGAGAACGAAACAGTCACTACGTATTGGCAGAGGGCCGAGGATATCCTCCTCCGCCTAGGCACCTCTGCTGCACCCTCTTTGGCCGTGCTCCTCACCATCAAGCACAGTGCCACAAGCACGTACACGGACGTCTTTGGCCACTACTCTCAAGACGTCCTCTCCACCATGGCGGCCCAGGACACCCTCATGCCCTGGGCATACGAGCGCTTTCTCAGGGTTGAGGAAGCTCACCTGGAGTCCCATATCTAGCGCACAGAGGCCCTTGCCTCCCCTGTCATCGCTTCTGTGGCAGTAGCTTCCCCTGCAGCCGATTCTTCCTCCACGAGCTCCTCGTATCCGGGGAAAAAGAAGCGCCGGAGCGAGAAGGGCAAGGGTCAGCAGCATCAGTAACAGCAACAACGGTCGACTGGGTCCAGTAGTGGCTTGGTCTGCCACAACTGTGGCCAGCCAGGGCACAGGTGGTATACGTGCCCGCTACCGACGGACGAGGCGCGCGTCATCGCCACCATGCATCGCCAGTGGGAGCGTCGTCTCGTCTCTTCCGCCGTAGCTATCCCCACCCCTCGAGACTCGACCCCATCCACTCCTCCGACCGCGACACCTGTCCCGCAGACGATAGATCCTCAGCAACATCATCCACAGCCGTCGGTGCCTCTGTTCCATTCACCGATACAGTCCTCCTTCTATCCGGCCTCCGGCGCCATCACATCGCACTCAGTTTACACTCCCAAGCCGTCCATGCGCGAGCGTCTATTGGAGCAGTTCATTGCGCTTCAGCTCGGCCTGCCGGGTCCTCCGCCCTAGGGAAGTGTCAGTTGCGTCACCTCCTGCTCGTCCCCATTGCCCTGCATGATTGAGCTTGAGCTGCAGTTATGTCCTACTTCCTTGTTTGTCTCGCTATCCCCTATGATCTCCTCTGCCCTATTTCGTGACGACGTCGCGTGACTTGATGATTGGCAGTCTCAGTTCGTGCCCGTTTCCACTACGTCTACGTCTATTGCTTGCTACCAGGTGACTTTCAGTGATCTGGTGACATCAGTCTAGGACCTTGCCGCGACCTAGATCGTCGACTCCGAAGCCACGCATCACATGACGGCCTCTCCCGAGGCCTTCAATATGCTTGGTCCTGTTGGCGATGTCTCCGGGACCCGGACGGGCTCCAGACAGGTGTTACCTGTCTGCGGTGTCGGCGTCGTTCGATTCCGTGATCCTGTTGGTGATATCTTCTTGACCGATGTCCTCTTTGTTCCAGGTCTTGAGCTCAGCCTTGTTTCGGTTACTGCCCTTCACCGCATGAGCATGGACATTGGCACTATGTCGTTACGTTCGTCCGGTCTTGTCGTTTTGTATGCCACCGCCGTTGGCAACCCGTGGCACGTATCTCGTCTGTCCTGCTCTCCTTCCGTCCCCTCCTCGTCGGCCGCCACGGACCATGTGTTTGTCACCAGCAAGCTCTCTCCAGAGTACACCCGACTCTTACACCGTCGCCTTTGCCACGTCCACTCTGCTGCCGTAGACAACATACTCCACACCCAGCCGGCCAAGGGCCTTGACCCGGAGACTTTCCTTCTCCTGTGCCCCATAGAGTGCGTTGATTGCGCTCAGGGCTAGATGCACCGGTCCACATACCCTTTGTCCTCCTCCCGTGCATCCGCCCCTCTAGACCCGGTCCATTCCGACGTCATGGGTCCTCGCCCTACCGAGTCTGTCGGAGAACACGACCGTTATGTCCTCACTCTCACGGATGACTACTCTCGCTACCGCTGGGTCTTCTGCCTTCGGCAGAAGAACGATGTCGCTCATGCTATTGAGGACTAGATTTTCCTTGCGGAGCGCGAGTGTGGTTGATCTCTTTGCCGTTTTTGCTCCGATCGCGTTGGTGAGTACATGGGCAAGACCATGGCTTTCCTCGCCTCCCTTAGTATCCACCACAAAACATCCGTGCCCTGCACGCCCGCCCGGAATGGCGTCTCCGAATGGTGGAAACGTACCATGGCTGACGCAGTCCGCACCATGCAGGTTGAGTCTGACCTCTCCGATGGCTTACATTTTGAAGCCATGGCCTACATGACGTGTGTGTGGAACCGGATACCCCACGGACCCCTTCCCCGCCAGTCCACGTTGTACCAGCACTGGTGTGGTCAACGAGCCGATCTCTGCCCTGCTTGCGTGTGGGGCTCCGTGGCCATTGTGTGGCTGCCCGTCCTGTAGCAGGGCGGCAAGCTTGCCCCCTGCGGACGTCCTTGCACCTTTCTTGGTGTCTCTCCTCAGTCCAAGGCTTGGTGCTTTTGGGATCCCTCCCACCACGGCATCGTTGAGTCTCGCGATACCCTCTTCTTTGAGGAGCTATTCTTGCATAATCTCGTTTGCTCTGGCTCGTCTGTGTCCCTCCAGAGGCGAGGGAGAGTGGTGAGTCCATCCTCCGTCCTTCCCCTTCAGGGAGGCACATCACTTCGTACCTCCAAACCAACAGCCCCCATCGCGCCCGCTGGTCCCTCCGAGCCAACAGCCCTAGTCTCACCCACTTGCTCCTTCGAATCCGCAGCCCCAGTCTCGCCCACTGGCCCCTCCGTTCCAACAGTCTCAGTCGCGCCCACTGGACCCTCTGAGCCAGCAGCCGGAGTTGCGCCCGCTGGCCCCTCTGGGCTTGTCGTCCGAATTGCGTCCACTGGTCCCTCCGGGCCAGCCGCCCCAGACGTGTCCAATGGTCCCTCCAGGCCGGCCGCCCCAATCGCGTCCACTGGTGCCTCCAAGCCAGTTGCCCCAGTCTTGTCCACTGGTTCCTCTGGGCCAGCCACCCCAGTTGCGTCCACTGGTCCCTCCCAGCCAGTGGATCCAGTCATGTCCGATGGCCCCACCGGGCCAGTAGCCCCAGTTGCGTCCGCAGGTCTCTCTAAGCTAGTAACCCCGTCCGCCTGTGTCGGCCCATTAGACTCGGCGCCATCTCCTGCCTTGCCGCACTACATGCCTGGCCCAAGCGGTAGCCTTCGACCCCGACTGTCAATGAGCGCAAAGAATGTTGCACCTCGCTCAGTGGCGTCTCGACCCCCTGTGGCGGCACGTGTCTCTTCCACTCCTACAATCGTGAATGGGGACCCTAGAACTAAGGCCCTCGACTTGACTACTTTGGCCATCATTGCACACCTTCATCTTGGCTCTGCACTCGGCTACGCCATGCTTCATCATGAACATCGGCATGCTGACGTGGCTGCACTTGCACACATCCCACCTGGAGCTTGAGATGCACACGCTCTCTCAATCTACTCCATAGCACGCCAGGAGGACCCAACCACCCTGCGCGACGCTCGAGCCACCCCTGAGGCCACACACTAGGATGCTGAATGCGCTGATGAGCTCGCTGCTATCCGACAGCACTACATGTATGAACTCGTTGACCTCCCCTCATGTCGAAAGGCCATCGGTGCCATGTGGGTCTTTCGGCGCAAATGGAAGGACAATGGTTCCTTAGACAAGTACAAGGCCCGCCTCACAGCCAAGGGGTTTGCTCACGTTCCTGGGGTCGATAGCAACCGGATCTTTGTCCCAGTTGGCTGGTTCTCCACGAGTCGGGCGCTCTTCAGCCTCATTGCCCAGCATTATGGGAGCTGCATGAGATGGACGTGAGTAACGCCTTCCTCCATGGTTCATTAGAGGGTCATGAGCTCTATATGGTACAGCTTCCAGGCTTCGACGACGGCAATGGGAGAGTCTGGCGGGTGCGGAAGGCCCTCTATGGCCTGAAGCAGTCGCCTCAGTGCTGGAACAAGGAGATCAGCAGCACGCTCCTTCGCGGCGACGTTCAGCATAGCACCGCTGACTGCGTACTGTTTGTCAGCCCACAAGGCCAGACCTTCGCCGCTGTCCTCGTCTATGTCGACGATCTCCTCATTGTTTCCCCTGACATGGGTGCCATCTAGCGTGTCAAGGACCTGTTGCATACGCCTACCAGATGAAAGATCTCGGGTCTGTCTGGGTCTTCATGGGCATGGAGCTCGAGCATGATCGCTCCCGGGGCATTCTGCACATCCACCAGGCTATCTATGTGCAGACCCTGTCCACTCGCTTCACCGAGAAACTGCCTCTCGTACTAAGCGCATCTTCATCCATGTCACCTGATGGCCAGGTGAAGTTGAAGAGTCTTGATCCAGCCGTTGTGGGGGAGCTTGTTGACGTGACCACATATCTGCGAGTCATAGGGTCACAGATGTTCCTGGCGACGACGACGCACCCAGACATTGCATTCGCCATCAACATCCTCGCTCAATTTTTGTAGGAGTCGCGTTACATCCAATTTGAGGCCACAATTCGAGTACTGCGCTACGTCGTCTTGACTCCTCGGCGAGGTCTCATGTTCCGCCGCCAGCCGTCTCTTGTCGCGGTTGGCTACACTGGCAGTGACCGGGCCGGCAGTCTAGACGGCAAGAGTCGCACAAGCTAGATCTTTCTTATTGGCGGCACGGCTATGTCCTGGTGCAGTGGCAAGCAGGGGTGCATTGCACGCAACACTGCTAAGGTTGAGTACGTGGCCCTTGACTCAAGTGGGTGTGAGAGTGTGTGGTTGCGTCGTCTGTTGTCCGAGTTGCGTTACTCCGTCGCATCCATCACGTTGCATTGTGATGATGAGAGTGCCATGGCCGTTGCCGACAATGACGGCGTGCATCACACACGCACAAAGCACATCAACGTTGAGTATCACTATGTGCGTTCACTGTTGCATGACGTCAATATCGACATTGTGTGGGTTGATAGAGCACGGCAGTTGGCTGGTTTCTTGACCAAGGCACTGAAGCGCGACTCGTTCAAGAAGGCTAGGTGTTTGGTTGGTGTGCGAGCGTGAGTGGCCTTCTTTGTCCCTGCCTACGTCTCTGCGTGCCCTGGGGGAGTCTGGTTATTGACTGGGTCTCTGCCCGTCCATGTGCACTACGTCTCTGAGTCATGGGGGAGTGTTGGTTTTTGCGCACCTCTCATTGTGCTTTGTTGTGTCCTCCCGACATGTGTACATAGACGTGCAGATGACTGACGGCGAGACTCGACGCTGTTGGAGTGTCGTCCATGGAGCTGGCGCACTCTGAGGCTTTCTCGCAGTTCGCTAGAACCTCCTCCCTTCAGCGACGTGCTCAGCTCCATCGGCAGGCCTCCTTGGTGGTGAGGTCGCCAGCAGTCACTGCCACTGTAGATGCTGTCTGCATACTCCCAGAGCTGGTTCTGACTGTGCCATTGCATCTGCAGCATCATGCTCTGCCTAGGGTTCGTATCTCTTACTGCGTGGCACTGTTTGGCATCATGGACTGTCGTAGGCAATGCCTGGGTTCGGGCAACCATAACTCTTTGTTGCTATTTTTCTTGCTGATTCTGACCGACTGCGTTCGCTGCGTCAGTATCATGGCATGGTCGAATTCTCAGGCAAAACAGATGACGCCTGGGTTTTGGGATGTCGTGTGTGTGGCATGGCTCATTGAGAAAACCCCACCTGCCAGAAATAGGTCTAGGAGTATATTCTGATTGGCCGGTTAGCTGAGTAACAAGTTTTACACTAGTGGGGGGAAGCTATAACTTGGAGGGGTCTCCCATCGTTGCTCATTCTTCATTCATAATAAGTCATTTTCAGTTTTCAGCTGCATTTACACACTGACATTGGGCAACGCATTTCTGAGTAACAAATCAGAGCTTCAAGACCTAGTGTCCACATCAGCAGACTGAGGGGGCAGCAGACTTAAGCAACTAGCGTAGAAGTCTGCACGCTGCATCAACAACGCTGCTGCCCCAACCTACTCCCTAGTTTACCTCTTTAGCCATAGCACTTCGCTAGTATTTTCTAGCTCTTTTTGACCACGCAACTTTGTTCGTAGCATCGGTATCATGGCATGGTCCAGTTTTTAGGCAAAATGGACGACACCCGGGTTTTGGGCTGCCGGCCGTCTGGCAGGGCTCACAAACAAAACCCTGCCTGCCAGAAAACAGGTCTAGGACTATTTTCTAATTGGCTGATTAGCTGAGTAACAAGCTCTACAGAGCTGGGGGGGGGGGCTAGAACTTGGAGGGGTCTCCCATTGTTGTTCAGTCTTTGCTCCTAATCAGTTGTTTCCAGTTTTCAGCTGCTTTCTGGCGCTAACACTAGCGCGCGCATTTTCACGTAGCAAACCTAGAGCATCCAGAATTAGACTCTGAGCAGCGGACTGAGGGGGAAGCAAACTTAGCAACGAGCATGGAAGTTAGCACGCTGCATCAAGAACATAGTTGCCCCAACCTGTTGCCTAGTATTTTGAGCTTGGTATGAGAGCCAGAGCGTAGCAGGAGTAGCAAAAGACTGGCGTAAAGGTGCTAGACAACGCCCATAAGCGCCGGTGCAGGGGAAATGCTGCCGGATTGTTTTCTGGCAACATTGACCAGCCTGGTGGCTGCGTAGAAAAATTCCCCATGGCCATTAAGCCAGCGGAAATGCTGCTGAATGTTTTCGGCAGCATTGACCCCCAGGCGTGACGCAAGGATATGAGCGGCCAGCGACGTCAGGCATTGCGACGATGACACATGTCGACCAGGTGTGATCGTGTTGCAAGTAGCAACAACGGCAGGAGCTTGCAAAAGTAGCAAGCAGTGGCATTAGCAACCTACAGAACCTGTGCTCAACAGCAGCAGCCGGCAGCAGCTAGAGCTTGCAACAGCTTGCAGTAGCAACAGCCCGCATCGGCTTGCAACAGCAACAAGGCGTAGCATAAAAAAAAGCAAGAGCAACGGGCGGGAGCAATAGCAGCAGCGAGCAACAGCTAGTAGCGAGCAGTAGCAGCAGCTAGTAGCGAGCAACAGCAGCAGCCGAGTGCATCAGCAACATTGGCCAGCAGTAGCTAGCAGTAACCTGAAACAAGCAACAACAGCAGCTGCAATAACAGTTGTAGATCGCAACAGCAGCCGTTGTAGCTGGAGCTGCTCGTGGCCCGCTGCGTGCAACGAGCTACGAGCAGCGGGCTTGTTGCTTGCGGCCCACAGCAAGCAGCGGGTAGCAAGCAGCCAGATCGTTGCTCGCTACTCACGGCTCGCAGCGAGCAGGAAGCTCGCTATGCAACCAAGCAAAGAAAACTAAATGGAGAACTGGAAGAAATTCCCCCACCCACAGGTGCTTTTGCAGCTTGTGCTGCTGCCATCACGGGCGCTAAAGCAGCACGCAGCAGCCCAGCAGCAATAGTAGTAGCGACTGCTGCAGCTGCAATTATAGCAGTAGTAGCAGTAGCAAAGTCAACAACAGCACAAGCAATAGCAGCTGCAGTAGCAAACCGGCAACAGTAGTAGTAGGAGCAAGAGGAGTAGCGGCAACAGGAGCAGCAACAGCTACAGAAACACCAGCTAAAATCCTATGGGTGACATAACAGCGGCTTCAGCAATAGCCAATGCTGACGTCAGCAACGTTTCAGCTGACGTCACTACTGACGTCACAAAAAAACAACAATTATGTAGATAACGCAGCAGCACCTACTGAAGTCAACCATCTCAGGCTGACATCACTGCTAATGTCACTACTGACGTCTGTAGCATAAAGAAGAGAAAAAAATACAAAGAAAGGTGGAACAAAGGGGGCCAACCAACGTGGCTACTAGCCGCAGTGGGGAGGGGTCCTCCTCTTTTTGGGGGACCCCTAGTCCCCCTTTCATATAGCAGCTATAGCAGCAAGAGCAGCAGCAACAACAGTAGTAGCAACAACAGCAGCAACAACAGCAGCAACAGCAACAACAACTAGAGAAGCAGCAGCATGAGTAGCAACAGCAGTAAGAGCAATAGTAGTAACAGTCGCAGTAGCAACAACAGCATCAGAAACGTCAGCAATAATAGTAGTAGCAGTAGAAAGAATAACACAAGCAACAACCACAGCGGCAACATCAGTAGCAGTAATGGTAGCAATAGCAGCAACATCAACACCGTGCAGGCTCTATCATCGGTCATTCTGACTCAAGTGATCCACTTGCCGCTTTGCGCCAACAGCTCCCAACGCTGACATAGTAGCTAGCGGCACTACAAGTGCCGCACCATTGTCGCTTTAATGATCGCAGCAGCAGCATCTGCAGCCGCCATCACAGCAATAATACTTGCAGCCACTACAGTAGCATCAGCAACTGCCAGCGCTACAACAGCAGCCGCCACCGTAGCAGCTGCACCAATGTCAGCAAGCGTCGTTTACACAACCAGGATACGCGAGCCCTGCGGTTTCCTTTGCCACGTAATACTTAGTACAAGATCACACCCTACACCAACAACAGACAGTGACGTCAGTCTTAGGCCCCACTCTTGGTGCCGGCTGCAGGCCAAAGGACTCAAAACCCCACCGCCGCCGCTTTAGGCTGGCGACCAGTTCCGGAGCGGGGAGCTCTGCTTCCGGATCTAGTCACAAGGCAAAAGCCTTTGGCCTTACTATGTCCTCCCCTTTGACTCCACCCAGGCCGACCAGGTCTACGACGCCGGTCGCGCTGTGTGCTCTAGTCCCTGTCGCCCCTCCAGCCACAGGCCTTGCCCTTGAGCCCTTCCTTGGCGACCCCACCACTGGCGCCCTCCCTGACCCAGCAGCAGCCTGGCATGTACTCACGTGCCCTCATCACCTGTCTAGTGATGCTGAGACCAGCCGCATGCTCCGGGGGTTCAATTCCCTTAGCCTGGGGGAGACCGAGACGGTCACCTCCTATTGGCAGTGTGTAGAAGATCTTCTCCTCCGCCTGGGAGACGCCGCGCCATCCCCTCTCTCCGCGCTCCTGACCATCAAGCGCGGCTCGACCGCCTCCTTCTCCTACTCCTAGGACGTTCTCGCTGCAATGGCTACCCAGGATACCCTCATGCCCTATGCATATGAGCTCTTCCTCTGCATCGAGGAAGCCTATCGGGAGTCGCACATCCATCGCACGGAGTCCCTTGCTTCCCCAGTGTCGCCTCTCCTACCGTTGCCTCAGTGACTGTTGCCGCCCCAGCAGCAGCAGCATCTTCCAGTGCCCCCTCATGTGGCAAGAAGAAGAGGAGGGACAAGAAGAGCAAAGGGACTGAGCAACAGACTAGAGGATCAGGCAGTGCTGGCCTCGTCTGCCAAAACAGTGGCCAGTTAGGACACGAGTGGTACAGGTGTCCACTCCCAACTGACAAGGCTCGTGTCATCGCGACCATGCGTCGCCAGGGCGAGCGTCACCTTGCCACCAGTTCCGTGACCATTGCTGCTCCTGTAGTATCCACGCCATGGGTGACGACCTCACCATAGCTTCCTCCACAGCCGTCTGCACCCGCTACTCCATCCCCGACGCCTTCCTTTCCCTAACTGGACTACGACACCATCACACCACAGTCGGTCTACTCCGTTGGGCCCTTCGTCCCCGGGTGCTGGCTCGAGCAGTTCATCACCTTCCAGCTAGGCCTTTCTCGTCCTCCTCCCTAGGGAAGTGCGAGTTGTGCTATCGCTAGTTCCTCTCCGCCCTACATGGCAGAGTCGATGTTGCAATCATGTCTTGTATCTCCGTCCGTCCCGTCCTCTGCCATGCCCTGTCCTCCCGCTCCTCTTCGAGACGATGTTGCCTGGCTAGATGACTGGAACTCCCGGTTTGCACCTCCGACCATGTAGCCAGCGTCACTCATCCATCGCCATGTGACTATTAGCGACCTGGCCACACCGGTCCAGGATCCGTCAGAGACCTTGATCATCGACTCCGGGGCCACGCATCACATGACGGCCTCGCTCGAGGCCTTCAGTGTTCTTGGTCCCGTCAGTGATGTCAACGGGGTTCGGACGGGATCTAATCAGGTACTCAGCTGCTCGATGATTTCGATGTTAAATGTTTTCTACCTAGTTGAAAGTCACCGAATTTGATTTGCTCATAAAATTCAAGGAACTATTTAACTATCATAAAATGTGGTTCGACAAATTCTAGGGTCTACCTCATGATTTATCTTGTTTAGGATCTGGGTGCCAGTGCTACTTTGTTTGGGTGTGAAAGAAAGAGGAAACAACACTTAGACAAATGTGAAAAAACATTCGACGATTTCAGGCACTCTTACGTTTATGTTGCGAAGATTTGGATAGTCAAAGAGGCAAGCATGGAGCGAGACCGTAGCAACAATACACATTTTTTCGCACTCAGAAGCACATCCACACGATACATGACAAAACCTATTCTACGACATCCTCCTCATCACATGGCTCGTCATGGAACAGTAGCTCGCCGGCGTATGGGGTTGCATCACGTTGGAATGCCGGATCGAAAACACGAATGAAACCCGAGTGAGCCCATGCGTTCTTGACCATGGGCTCCGCCTCACGGATATAGTCCCATGCATCCATGAACCATGAGCATGCCTCCTCCTTGAGGTCTTTCATGCCGATGTGCATCGTCCCCCCCTCACGACTACGCTCCGTACCCCACATCAAAAAACGTTCTTCCAGTTTGTTTTTTAGCGGGCGAATGATGCCCACGTCAGCAGGCTGCGCTTTCGATGTGCATCTTGCAGGAATGTAAACAGTGTGCATGAACTTGAAGTTGTCCTACAGCCACAACTGAAAAGAAGCGGACGCGTGCGGACGTCACGTGTCAAGCACGAGCAGCAGATCTGCCTCGCCCTCGTGGATCCCCAGCGCCGTACACGTCCGCTTGTAGTACGGGTGGACGATTGTGCGAATCCAATCCTTTGTCATGTCAGCGTTGGCCCAATGGGAGGGCGTGCACGTCAGGTTCCAGCCAGCGTCGATGAGGGCCTGGGCATGGAAGACAGCAAGAGGTCTTCCTGCCAAAAATCTGCTGCATCGGCAGGAGTTCACCGGTCATGGACGATGTGACAAGCGCGGTGATGGCACGTTTGTCCTCAAGGCCCACAATGTGGATGTCCTCGGACCCCGTAGGCGCGTTCTTGTAACCTGTTGAGGGAAGAAGCTGGATGCCGGTATGATCCCCGTTCATCACCATTAAGGGTTTGATGCCGCACAGGTTCACCATGCATGCTGTACGGCGATGGAAAGCTAGGATCTTTTTGTCGTAGTCATCCAGCACTTTCTGCGCAGTAGTAGTTCTGCTGTGCCACATCCACCCAAGCTCTCTCTTTATAAAACGACGGACCCACGACCGAGCAAAAGCACGTGTACCCATCCTTTCCAGCTCATATGGGGCACGGCAAGCAATGACCCCACGAATCTCACGGCGGATGATCTTTGAGTTGAGGGCATGTCCAGCCAACGATCGCGGAGTGTTGATTTAATCTCATCAACGATCGCGGGGTGTTCGTCGAGCCAAGCACTTTTCCCCTTGCACCCATGTTTCTGTTTTTTCTCTTGAATAGGCGTAGACGGTGCACAAACGATAGAAGCAAGCACCGTACTCCTTTTTCACTACTTTTATACCATCCACAAACCATCCTGCCACAGTGCTACGAGCAAGTCTGTCATACACTGAATAAACATCATGAGTCCTAAAAGTTGTCCTAAGATGCATAACAACGACGTAAGCCATCGGATGAGTCTTGTACGACTTGAAAATTGTCTTGAAGTGTCCGCTACCAAACCAGTCATAGTAGCGGTCACGTTTCTTCAAGGTTGTAGATGATGCAGCTGATGTGGACGTCATTGACTTGGAGAGCTGCACCACGTGCCAGTCCATGTCGGTCGAGTCGTCTGACAACTGCTCCTCCGTCCCACTTGACGTTCCGGACTCCACCGATGATGCTGACGGGCTGCTCAAAACGACGTGCACCACGAACAGCGTAGGAAGGGGTGTAGAGTCCACACGTGCTTTACCCTTCTTGGCCGCTATAAAACAACGCTTATGAGGGGGAGAGAGGGAAGAAGCAGCTTGTGGAGCAGCAGCAGATAACGTGCTTGCTCCGGGCACGTAGTTCGTAAATTTCCGAGGGGGACACGACGTCAACGTGGAGTTGCACGCCTTGTCCTCCACCAGAGCAGCGGGTAGGGAAAGCGGAGACTCCACGTATGTGCCGATGAAGTCGGCATGCATGCGCGGAGCCTCTGTGTTGTCTATCGTCAGCTTTGTCTGCTTCTGCGGACGTCCAACAGGTTGCCTCGTTGGCACGGGGCGTGGAGGAGGACCCTGACGAGCGGTCTCGTGTAGGCGCCGATTCCTCTCGTCGGCGGACACCTTTTTCAAAAACCGGTCCATGGTGGCTGAGGGAAGGAAGAAGTTGAGTCTAGGTCAAGAATGACGTATGTAGCTGCTCTTGCCCAAGGATTTCATGTCTTCATGAATAAATGAAGGCCTTAGGCAAGTGCAGCTCAACATTTAGCGCGACGGTATTGGATGCGCTCCTACGGCCACCTTCATCGTCGTGCTCATGACCGTTGGGCCAAGAATTCATTTTCTGACTCGATGCGTGCGCGCGCTCTTTCAAACGGTCGTGCGACGTCAAAACTAAGGAACACGAAGAAATTGACATCGACCTGTTGTTGAATTTAAAGGACCATGCATAAGCTGCTCGACAAGTTTAATGGAACACGAATACAACTAAACCCTGGTCAAAGGATTCCTAAATTCTTTGAAACCCATCGTCGAAATCAATGAGCACTAGGGTATTTCCTATTCGTGGTGTCGACGTCGTTCGATTCCGTGGTCCAGCAGGTGATGTCTCCTTGATTGATGTTCTCTTTGTCTCTGGCCTTGAGCGCAACCTCTTGTCTGTCACCTCCCTTGATCGCATGAGCATGGACTTTTTGCATTCACGTGGTGTGGGCACTATGTCGTTGCGTTCTTCCGGTTGTGTCGTTCTGCATTCCACCACCCATGGCAACTTGTGGCATGTACCGTGCCTGTCTGCTCCTACCTCTCTCTCCTCCTCGTCGGCAGATACTCGCCATTTGTTCGTCACCAGCACCTTGTCTCCACAACACACACGTCTTTTGCATCACCGCCTCTGTCATGTCCACTATGCCCTTGTTGACAGCATGCTTCATACACAGCTGGCCACGGGTCTTGACGCAGCCTCCTTTCCTCTGCCGTGTCCCATAGAGTGCATTGATTGCGCTCAAGGCAAGATGCACTGTTCCACCTACCCCCTCTCTGCCTCTATAGTGTCCGCCCCGCTCGACCTCGTTCACTGTGATATCATGGGTCCCCTCCTGACAGAGTCGGTCGGCAAGCACGGTCGTCATGTACTCTCCCTTACGGACGACTACTCTCGCTACCGCAGGGTCTTCTGCCTCGGGCGGAAGAGCAACGTCGCTCGCACCATTTGGGATTGGTTGGTCCACGTTGAACGTGAGTGTGGGCGCCCTCTCCACCGCTTCCGTTCTGATCGCGGGGGTAAGTTTCTGGGGGAGACTACACTCTTCCTTGCCTCGCGTAGTGTTCATCATGAGACGTCGGCGCCTTACACGCCATCCTAGAACGATGTCTCTGAGTGATGGAACCGCACCATGGCCGACGTTGTCCGCACCATGCGAGTCGATTCCGGTATCTCTGACGGTTTCTACTTCGAGGCCATGACCTACATGACATGGGTTTGGAACCGGATTCCCCACGAACCCTTTCCTCGTCAGTCCACCCCATTTAGCACTGGTATGGAGAGCGCGCCGACCTTCGTCTGGCTTGTGCATGGGGCTGCGTAGCCATCGTGTGGTTGCCTGCCCGCACGAGGGTGGAAAGCTCGAGCCTCACGCCCGTCCGTGCACCTTCCTTGGTGTCTCACGCTAGTCGAAGGCATGGCGTTTTTGGGATCCCGCCCGACACTACATTGTCGAGTCCCGCGACACCCTCTTCTTTAGGGACCTGTTGCCCCGCAACCTCGTTTTCTCCGGCGTGTCATTGTTCCTCCCGTCGCATGTGGGAGTGGTGGGTCCGTCCTCCGTCCAACCGCATCCAGGCGTTCCATCGTCTGCGCCCGCAGGCCCACCTTCGCCAGCTGCCCCATCTGTGTCCGACAGCCCCTTAGAGTCGGCCGCCCCGTGTGTACCCGCCAGCCCCTCTTGGCCGGTTGCCCCGACGATGTCCGCCAGCCCCTCAGGGCCGGCTGCCCCGTCTGTGTCCGCCAGCCCCTCAGGGCCGGCTGCCCCGTCCGTGCCTGTTAGCCCCTCAGGGCCGACTGCCCCGTCCGTGTCTGCAAGCCCCTCGGGGCCGGCCGCCCCGCCCGTGTCCGCCATGTTGGATCTTGGAGAGAGGGACAGATGTGGAGCAACGAGTACTTAAGCATTGAAGGGCATGGGTTGCACTCTTGAACACTTGTTACATCACTCAAAACAAGAAAGTACATAAGTAATAAGAGCATGGGCAAGTCTGCCCTCTCACAAGCCACACTCCTTGGCCATGGAGGCCAAGTCTCACTCACACCGCACTAGAAGCTCACACAAGAGAGGCAAGCAGCCCGGCAACCAGGCTGGCCATTCACAAAGGACCTAGATAGCTAGAGCATGCTCTCATGTCACACTCCTAGTGGTTATCTCACTCACAATCACATGGGAAATTGTCATGTGTCCATGGCTAGCACACCAAATCATCAAGAGGATCACACCTCACCTAAAAAGAAAGGCCACATCCATCTATCCTAGTCAGCACACTCTGGCAAGGTAAGACTAGTACCAAGGGCCTTTTTGGGTATGATCTTCAGCTGGTCTTGACCCTGGACCTCTCATCCTTTTTCCTTGTGGAGATGAAGGCATGGACCCCTGGCACAGATTGCTGTGGTACATGACCCCGAAAACTTTAGAAATTCATTTCTCCCCATCTGACCGTTGGATCGGCCTGAATCTTGGACCGTAGACAACTTATTACCTGATCTTTCACGTGGTGAATTTGGATTGATTATCGGAGAAGAAACTTGGTATTTTCTCTATACCTGATCTTGTGGACCTGTGATTGAGCCGGTTGGCCCCATTTCTAACAAATCTCCCATTTTGCCTCAGTCAGAGTGGGCTGAGTCCACATGCCTTCATGTAGAAGCACTGCTTCTCCCGGGTCATTGGCTTGGTGCTGAAATCAATGACCTGGTTGCTAGTTGGAATGAACTCCAGCTTGATGACACCTTCTTGCACCATGTGCCTGATGAAGTGATATGCAATGTCGATGTGCTTGGTGCGTGCATGGTGTTCAGGGTTCTTGGCGAGTGCAATTTCACTCTGGTTGTCGACGTGCATAGGCACGGGCACGGTTGGACTCCCACTCATCTCCGCCATGAGATAATGCAGCCAGACTGCTTCCTTGGCTACAAAGCTGAGTGACACATACTCAACTTCTGTGCTGGAGGTGGCCACAACCACCTGCCGCTTGTTGCACCAGCTGATGGCTCTGTCGTTCATGAGGAACACATACCCAGAGATGGACTCCGGGTCCTCAGGGTTGGGAGCCCAATCTTCATCTGAATAGCTAATGATGTTGCTATCGTTACCATTGTAGGTGATGCAGACGTTGATGGTGCCAGCAAGGTAGCGAAAGATTTGCTTGACTGCCTTCTGGTGCTCAGGTCCGGGACTAGCCAAATGCTGATTGAGAGCTCCTACACCTTGTACGATGTCCGGCCTGGTTGCCACCATCAGGTACATGAGGCTGCCAACGGCACTCTGGTACTTCTGTCGCTCAGTTGCATCTGCTTCTCCGTTGAAACTTGTTAGGTACTGCTGCGTCTCCAGCGGCGTGCTGATGGGTTTGGCTTCCGCCATGCCGAAACGCTGTGGGACGTCTTTGATGTAGCGGGTCTGCTGCAAGGAGAGATTGCGTGACTTGCGCCCACACGTGATCTGAATGCCAAGGAAGTAAAAGGCCTCCCCAAGGTCCGAAATCTTGAAGAGTTCCTACGTGGCTGCCTTGAACTCCAGTAATGCGAACATGCTGTTGGAGAGGAGGAACATGTCATCAACATAGACAATGATGACCAGGATTTCATGCTCATGCTGCGAGCGGTAGACACTTTAGTCACATACGATGCGCTCAAATCCCATGCACTGTAGCACCACGTCCAACTTTTGGTTCCAAGAACGCGACTTTTGTTTGAGGCCATACAACGACTTCTGAAGCTTGCAAACCAGGTGTTGATGTCCATCCACGACAAAACCCTCCGGCTGCTCCATGTAAATCTCCTCCTCCAGGTCACCGTTCAGGAACGCCATGTTGACGCCCATGTGGTGGACCTCAAAGTCCTCTGCTGCTACATAGGAAATGAGCATGTGCACAGAGGCAAACTTGGCAACGGGGGCGAAGGTTTCTGTGTAATCAATGTCCTCTTGCTACGAGTACCCCTTGGCTACCAGCCTCGCCTTGTTCTTCTCGAGGCTACCATCTGCTCCCCGTTTCTTCTTAAACACCCCAATGCATTTGATGACCTGATGTCGAGGTGGACGCTCACTCAGCTCCCACGTGCAGTTGTCCAGGTGCGCCTGAATCTCCTGCTGCACTGCCTGCGTCCAATCTGCTATGTCGTGTGCTGCCATTGCCTCCTTGTAGGTCCGTAGCTCATCTGAATTTGCTTCAATTTCCACATTCATTTGCTCCGACTTCTAGAGCATCCAGGCTAGCATGTTCCCCAGGCTTGTAGCGCACGCTGAGGGGGTACCTGCGACCTGGAGCAAGTGCATTGAATGGTGGCTTGCGTGGTGCTTTTGGCACAATAGCTTCCTATACTGCTAGAGCTTCCCCTTCCACCTCCTCTACTGTTCTCGATGAGGCCGATGTATCTGTTGTATCAGACATGGGAGAGAAGGGTACCTCTCCCACTGTCATGGTTGAGGAAGGGTCAGGGGAGAGAGGGACTGGATCAGTTGCTCCCACTGCTTTGTCAGCTGCTGGTTCTGCTGCCTCCTCACAGGTGATGTTGGTGCTCATGACATTGCTTTCTTCAAAGATGACGTCCCTCAAGATGATGACGTGGCCGGTATCCCTCTTCTAGAGACGATAGGCCTTGCTTGCCAAATTGTAGCCGATCATCACCATCTGCGCACTCTTGGTATCAAGCTTTTGTTGCTTCTCCTTAGGCACGTGCATGTGTGCCATGCTACCGAAGTTGCGTAGGTGGCCCATGCTCGGCTTCTTGCCAAACCACGCCTCGTATGACGTCATTTGCTTCATCGCATTTGTTGGGCTACGGTTCTTGATGCAGAATGACGTGCTCACAACTTCAACCCATAAATCATAGGCCAGCTGGGCTGCATGCAGGATGAAGCATGCCGACTCCACGATCTTCCGGTTGGAGCATTCTGCTACACCATTCTGTTGTGGCGAGTATGGCGTGGTGCGCTGTGGTTTGATGCCTGCTGTTGCAAGGTAGGCTCGGAACTCCTTGCTCAGGTACTCACCACCACGGTCGCTGTGCAACACCTTGATCTTCTTCCTAGTCTGATTCTCTACCATCGCCTTGAACTCCTTGAACCTGTCAAAGCATTGGTCCTTGGAGGCAAGGAAGTACACAACAGTGAAACACCTGAAACCATCAATGAATGTGAGGAAGTACCTGGAGCCTCCAAAGCTCTGGGTCTGCATGGGGCCACACAAGTCTGTGTGGACCAGCTCCAATACCTCTTTAGCATGGTCTCCTACTCCAGAGAGCGCCTCACAGTGCTGCTTCCCCTCCAAACAGCTGATGCACAACTGCTGCTGGAAGTTGGAGATGGTCAGCACATCGCACACCATCTGCTTTGTTTGCACCTACTTTAATGCGCGCATGCTGATTTGGCCGTAACGTGCATGCAAGATCTCACCATCTATGGCGTGCACCACTACTTCTAGGCTCTCTTCACGTGGGGCCTTGGTTTCCCCAGCAGGCAGTACATGTCACCTCTTTCACCGATCTGGCCAGCTCCTCTCCCGTGTCTTTATTGAGGATGTAGCCGTAGTCGTTGTCGAAGATGACACGTAGTCCTGTGTTAGTGAGAGAGGAGACGGAGAGGAGGTTGAATGCAACATCAGGTGGATACAGCACTCCGTGGAACACTCCCACTTCCATGCCATGCAGAGTCTCCAGCCACATTTCCACAATCTCTATCCCCTCAGCATACACCATGCAATCATCACCTAGTGCAATGGGACGGGGAGGGATGGACAGCAACTGCGTGAACCACTCCTTGAGTAGCGTCAAACTCTTGGTGCACCCTAAGTCCTTGTACCATGCTAGGTCTGCCTTCTCCACCTGTGACATGTCGGAGTTTTCCATGAAGAGGCGGTCGCACACCTCCTTGACCACGTTCATGTTGCCAAAGTGGCGCACTCAAGCATGGTTCAGCGGCTGTTGCTGACGCTGTTGTGACTGCTACTGGTGCTTCTGTGGAGACTATTGTTGCTATTGTGGAGACTGCTGCTTTTGCTATTGCTGCTGCTGCTCCTTCTGGTCCCTCTTCAACTTGAAGCACTCTTTTTCATAGTGCCCCTCTTTCTGGCAGTAGTGACACTTACCTTTCTTCTTGCCTCTCTGCTACCCTTACTGATGCTGCTGGTTGCGGTTACCCATGGCCACAAAGATTGCTTCTGTCCCGCCGCTATCGTTGTTGCGCTTGATTGCGTTGCGACGCAGCTCCACCTGCACCAGGTGAGTGCAAATGAAGTCAAGGTCAAGAGTAGGCTGGCACTCCAGCGTCTCCTACACTGTGTCGTAGCTTGAGGAGATACCCCTCAACAAGAGGAGTGTGAAGCGAGTCTCCTTAACAGGGTTCCTGGCTGCTTTCAGGTGCTTAGCAATGTCCTTGGCCCTGTCTAGATACGCCTCCATTCTCTCACCAGTCTGCATCCTCAATGCCATCATCTTCTCCTCCAAAAGCATGAGGAAGGTTGGATCCTAACTCTCATACTTCTTGTACAATGCCTCCCATCCCTCCTTTGTCGCTGCCGTCTCGCTCATATACTAGAGATGCGGGTTGGA
This sequence comes from Penium margaritaceum, assembly GCA_023375785.1. NCBI lineage: Eukaryota > Viridiplantae > Streptophyta > Zygnematophyceae > Desmidiales > Peniaceae > Penium > Penium margaritaceum. The sequence continues at coordinate 51,389 of SZWC01012098.1, forward strand.
GATGGTGTTGACAAGCAGCATGTAGGCCTGCCTGTCTTACTTCCCCCACTCCTCAGATGTTGCTGCTGCAACTGCAGATGATCCTGTACCAGCTGCACCCTTCTGCAGCGTCTTCCCCGCCACCACTTGCGTTGCGGTGGTGCCCACTCCTTGCGAAACTGGAGCTGGCTCTTCGCTGCTCACCGCCTCCCACAAGCCCTGCTCCTCCAAGAGAAGGCGGGTACGGATCTTCCAAAAGGCAAAGCTGGCACGTCCTTCCAGCCTCTCAAGAGGCTAGGCGGCTGTCACAACGGCTGCTGTTGCCATTTGAGCTTTGTTTAAGATTCGCGCTGTCCTTGGACGGCGGCGCTACCCCTAGTTTTGCTGCTGCTTCTGCCAGAAAAACTGCCTGACAGAAAATGGAGTGTGGAGACCAACAGACTGCAAATTATGAACGTATGAGCCCACCATTGGAAAAATCAGCTCAACAATTTGCAGATAGACACCTTTAACGGGGTCATGAACAAAGGATTTAGGAGATCTGCCCTCTTAAAAACTGGGTATGCTATTGCCCCTACTCCAGCTCAGACCAGCGACTTTGTAAACGGCTTTTCTCCTAAACGTAAAAACAGAACGCAAAACAAATGGTACCACTGGAAAGATTAGGAAAATAACTACTATTTTCATATGCCTCTTTCAAATTTTGTAAAAGAAACAAGGGAGTTATGGCCAGCACAAGGCGACTGTCTTACTCCAAGAGAAGGAAGTTGCACAGGCCGGCCTTGTTTTGGGCGTAACTCACAATCCGGCCGTTGGATCTTCGCGATCTTGGACTCCTTGGGAAGCTTGTCTTGCGAACTTGAGGATTCACTTGTCAATTATGAAATTTGGTACAGGTTTCATCCCAATTTGACGTCATTAAAGTGACGGCCTGTGCTGTCTGAAACTGGCATAATCTAGCTCTGATACCAAGTGTTGGATCTTGGAGAGAGGGGCTTCAATGGAGCAGCGAGTACTGAGGCATTGAAGCGCATGGGTTGCACTCTTGAATACTTGTTATATCACTCAAAACAAGGAATTACATAAGTAGTAGGCGTATGGGCAAGTCTTCCCTCTCACAAGCCACAGGGCCGATCCATTAGGACCTGTCGACGTCACACGACTGCTGGTGACGTCACCCACCTTCAGCATGTGAGAGTGCATTAGCAGCAGGTGACAACTGCAGCAGGCGGCAGCCACTAGCAGCTGCCAGCATTGGCACTAGCAGAGGCGGCAGCAGGTCGTAGCCGCAGCAGGCGGCGGCAGGCAACAGCAGCAGCAGTGCGCGGCAGCAACAACGTGCAACAACAGTAGCGCGCAACAAGAGCAGCGTGTAGTAGCGCTGTGTAGCAGTAGCAGACATCGGTGGACAGCAGCAGCAAGCAATAGCATTGAGTTGTAGTAGCAGAAGCAGCAGCAATACTACAGCATAGTAGTAGCATAGCCGTAGGGCGTGGCGGCACTAGCATGTAGCAGCCTTAGTGCATAGCACTAGTAGCAGCAATACGTAGCTGTGGCAGTAGCTTACAGTTGCTGCCATAGCTACACAAGCAACTGCGCGGCTGCTATTGGAGGCGCTTGTACAACAACAGTAGCGGCGAGCAGCCGCATGAGCAGTGGCGGCGGCAGGCACTTGGAGTAGCAGCGGCGGCGACAAGGAGCTGCAACAACAACGACAGTAGGTAGTAGGTGGCAGTGAGCAAAAGCAACAGTAGCAGCGGCAAGTAGCTGCAACAACAGCAGCGGCGTGCAGTGGGCAAAGTGGCAGCAGGAGCAGCAGCGGCGGAGCCGGCAGGCAGCTGCAGCATGCAACCACAACTGCTCACGCGGGTTACAATAGCAGTAGTAGACCACGTAACAGAGGTAGCCGCAGAAACAACAGCCATTGCTGCTTCTTGCTGACCCCGCGAAGCTGTATTGTAGCTTTGCGTTGCGAGCAAGCAGCACAAAGGTGCTTGATCACAGCGAGCGAGCTCGCTGAGCAAGCAAGCTTGACAGGCTTGCCGAGCGAGCCTGCTCGATGGGCCCGCTCAAGGTGAGGCTCAAGCCTGCACACCTCCTCAAGGGGGCATTCCGGAACAACCCCAAAAGAGGCACCCGAGGAGGTGACGCCTGAACAAAAAAGGGGAGAAAGAGGACAGGGCGGTCCTCGAGTGGGGAATTTGAGTAAGACATCGAGAAGGGGTACCCTGCTCGCGTCGAGCGTTTGGTGAACCATAAAAGAAACATTTTGTGTTCTTTTGTTTTTTTTACCTTTTAGGTGTGGCTTGAGGCCACCACCGTCGGCTGACGATGGGAACCACTGTAGTAGCATCAACAACGAGAGTTGCGGCGGTAGGAGCAGTAGCAAAGGTGGCTTGAGGCCACAGCCGTTGACTGATGATGTCACCCGGTACAGAATGAGCACCAAAAGCAACTTGAGGTCGCACACTTGAGTCCCACAGCAGCGCACCACTAGCGCGGTGGTGACCGACCTTGTGACAACATCGCAACACGTCTGAGAGATTGTGCTTCGATCGCTCATCTCCCCCTGTGGTCTTGTGCCAGCGGGAGTAAGTGTCGTGTTCACTCACCCACACTGAGCTCCAAAGATGAGCAGACTGGCGTGGTATGGAGTGCAGCCGGCGCCATGGTTGGTACTGGCTCTGCATACATCGCAGGCGCCGCGCCCACAGTGGCAATGTCATCCGTGGCATACGCCTCAGGCATTCAACGGCTTTGCTTGCTTCTATTGTGGGGATTGGCGCAATGGATGGTGCCAGTATCGCCAACTTCTTGCATGGTGGTGACCGCCTTGGATATAGTCCCGCCATTTGTCTTCACCATCGGAATCAGAGACGTTGTCAGCAGATACCGTGGCACCCCTCAATGGAGCTGTGGCGGTGTTGTACGCTGAGCTCCAAGGTCTAAAGCGCATGGTGCAATAGCTCACAGACCATGTACTCTCTAAGCGGACCGTTGCCACCTTGTCGTTGTAGACATCCCTGTCTCCCTCCTTGCCATCATCACCTCCTACAGTGTCGTCACCTATCGGTTCCTCGCCACCCAACCTCAGCTCCACATCTGACGCCCTCCGCTCCATCCCTGAGTCAGTCAGTGTCATCCCGACCTCTGACCCTGTCGCTATCTTAGTCGTCACTTCTGCCGACACCCCTCGTGCACGCATTCGTCGAGCGAGACAAGAGATGGCTCAATAGGCTAGACGTGCCCAGCCATCAGTAGCAGTGCCGACAACAGCATCACCAGCAGTGACGGACGTTGCCAAGGAGCCGCTTCCATCGTCTCCGGTTGCAATATTGGCGTGTCACTCCCTTCCACCTTCTGGCGGTGTGTCGGTCGTGGGTGGGATGGAGTGTCTGCCGACGACTACCTCGGAGCCGAGGACTGAGGCAGCAGACGGAGACTCACGACACACTCAGTTAGTTCATCATCTTGTTATGGTGGAGGAATGTTCATTCGAGGAGGAGTGGTATGACGCTGAGTCAGCTTCAGAGATCGAGTTGGTGATTGCAACGCATGTGGCAGATGCAGTAGGAGAGGTAGGAAAGGCCGTTGATACCCTGACGATGGCCAAGATGACAGCAGCTACTATTGCTGTGGGAGGACTTACAACAGAGCGGTCTCCTTCATCCTCGGTCGTGGAGTTGGTGTGCCACTCTCTCCTGGTTTTTCCCAGTCCGTCAGCTAGTGGGGGGGTTGAGAACTCACCAACGACCACAGGACAGTACATGATTCATGCACGGGATAGTGCTCGACAGCAAGAGCATGTGGCTGACTGCCAGGAGGGGACTGACGTCCCTTATGAGGATGACAAGTCGTACATCGGGGACTGGTCGGACACGGAGTCGATGATAGACGTAGAGGATCAGTGTGTTGTTGTACCTGCAACAGCTAAAGCATGAGCACAGGATGACCCCTATACGACGGCAAACGTCCGTGTGTGCGATATGTTGGCAGCATTTGATGAGCTTGCAAAAGCCACGGTCGAGGACGCAGAGCAAGCTGCGGATCTCCGGCTCAGGGCTCCTTTGACCAGCGTTGTTGACACCATGGCATTTCCAGCCAACGATACAATGACGATGAGCACCTGCGTCGAGCGCCTGAGTTTCACGATGGACGTTCATGAGGCAGCCGTGGCTGGAGTGGAGGCACACGTGTAGATTCTCGTGGTCAAGCTCCAGGAGGCCAGCAGCCGTTGTTACACCGCGATTGAACCAGCACGACAGGCTGTCATGGAGTGTGTGGAGGATGTACACAGGCGTCTTGAGGCAGCTGCGTGGTATGTACATCATGTAGGTCTGGGAAAGCAGATCTCGAGCAGCAGGTGGATAATGGGATGTGCACCAGGGGTTGCAAGGAGCACCACAGCACTGACCGCACCTTTGATGACCGCGACGTCATCGTGGATGCAAGTGTACCTACACATGGCGACGTCCGGCCAGCAGCTGACGGCCGAGCGGCAGCTGTGACACGAGCAGCAGGTTCCTTTGCAGAAGAAATTCCTACAGCTCCAAATGACTTACGTGGTGACTCATTGTCTTGCGCTCAAGCTCTACCAGCACTTTATTTCCCAGTGGCACTTGAGTCGATGACTGACGCAGAGGATGTCGACTTGTGCGACGAGCAAGCGCAGCTCCACTCTTTCCTACGGGATGAGACTGCGAGGCTATAGGAGGCACTGGCTCGTGCCCATACGTACACGATTGAGGTCCACCATCAGGTTTGTTTGGCGACTGACTGCCTACATGCCGCAGATGCAGCCAGCCGGTCGGTTGCTGCGTCAGAGCTCGCTAAGCTCCACACGCGCCTCGACACTGCGCAGGTTGTAAGGCAAAATGCAACTCAACAATTGGAGACCATACAATAGGCAATTGTCTTGGAGGAGGCTCTCGGCATTGCACCAGTCACATCAGCAGGTGACGACAACAATGACAATGACAGCGACGACGACGACAGCGATGACGACGCTCCGAGGTGAGGCTTTGTGCGAGTATATCTCACCACTATCGTCGTCACCCTGGCTATAGCAGTGTAGGAGTATGTGGCCATAGGGGAGCTGTGCTCCCTCCTCGGGGATTGGGTTGGGAGCCACTACCAGCTTTGCTTGTGCTGTCAGCCTCTGCAACCCACGAGGATGTCGGTGTGTGGGATTTGGCCTGACACTCTTTTGAGGACAGCGAGGTTACTTCGGGTGTGACACGATGCTGGTCAAGACCAGCGCACCTGGTGAGTGCTACCGGTGTCACGTGGAGACCCATTGCCTCCATGTATTACGTATGATCCATGCATGGTGTAGTCAAGACCCGGACACCCGGAGACATTTTCCGGGATCACAAGGAGACCTTGTTTCTCCGTATCTCTTGCATGATGTTTGACACGTAGGTGTATGATTGACTTCTTGCATGATCGAGACCCAGGCAGTTGGTGGGATACACCATTGTCACAAGGAGATCCTCTGCTCTACTATGCTTGATTGGTGCTCGCCATGGTTGGTTCCTCGAGCCATCTTATCCTGCCTTTGCTCAACCATTATGGTGTTGACGGATGTGTCAGCCAAGGGGAGTGTTGGTGTGTGTGGCTTCCACCCGTCACGAGCCATGGCCGTGGCAGCTTCGGGTGAAACCCAGAGCTGATGGTGGGCGGCAACCGCATTGGAGATCGTGATGACCCGACGGGACTCCGAATCATCCTGGAACTTATCCAGCAGCTACGACATGACAGGTGTGATGCAGATGATGTGTCTCTACACCGTGACTGGCTGGTGTGCCGTTGTTGGAGTTTTCTCGGTGGTCGAGACCCACGCTCCCGGTAGCTTGTACCGGTGCGATGAGGATACTTACAACTTTATGTGTGCTTCCTGTCATGGAAAGCACACGCTGACGTCTCGGTACTACACTCGTATATATATGGGTGCTCTTAGTGTAGTTCAGAGTGTTCCAGAGTTTTCTCAGTGGACAGGCCATTTTGGCCAATTTCCTTGTTTTGCTTGCTATTTGTGTCTGGATGGTGCAAACCCAGCTTGCATGGGTCCGTTTTATAGAGCTCATTGTTCTGCACGTTCTGGTGCAGACAGTGGTTGATTCTGACACCTGAGCACTGAGTTACAGCCAAAACTGTGGTTTGAGGCCAACTTGAGCAGGTACAAAAACACCGCCGTCCCTAGCGACTCTAGGTGGCCAGCAACTATTTAGGGTGATTGTTGCTTAGTTGTCATTCTCCCTACATGTGTTTGTTAATGGAAGCACATTTGACACTGTGTCGTGTCGTCTAGCCAAACCCTTGCCATTTTGCGTCCGACTTACGTTGATGCCGTGAGCTGACTGAGCGCATACGCCCAGTCAGTGGCAAGCATGCTAGGAAGCTTCCTAGAATCTTCTCAGAGGGATGCATACCAAGGGGCAAAGTGGAGAGATTCTTTTGTGTGCAACAAAGAGACGATCTCACGATCACGTCCCTCCTCCATGCATTGAAATTCATGATGCAAGTATTGGAGAGAAAGCCTCTGCAGCGAGAGGCTCGCCCATGTTCTTGTCGCCAAGCCACACCCATTGATCGTCAATTGTGGGCATATGAGTGGATTGTGGGTCAGCTCTCTCCTTGGCAAGATGGGGTCCAAAGGGGCGGTCGGTGTAGCTTGTCTCCACCATTAGGTAAGGGAGCCTCAACTAAGCATGGGCTTTCAGTATTCGAGGTGCAACCAACAAAGGAACAGCTTGTGGTGTTTTTGCTGTTGCCAGATAAGACAACCCAATGCAAATGGGAGGGGAAAAGAAGAATATGCAGCATCTTGAGAGAATTGAAGCTGGATGCTGTAGCAGCATACAGTATTGCTATTGGAACCTCAGAATCAATGGTATGAAAAGAGATTTGGTATTGGGTGTAAGAGATAAAGGTGGGAGAGCAAAGTTAGTCGAGCATGCACGAGAGAGGCACTGCAAGAGAAAAAGTAAGGACTAGGGAAACAACTAAATGCTCCTGCTGAAGCCTTTGGGAACACTATGCTGAAGGTAGCTGTGGTGCAAGATGCACGCGCAATGCGAGCAGGACATAGTCGGGCTAGAGAAGCAAGCTGATCTTAGATTGAGCGGCGAGCAATACAGTTGCAATGATGGTACCGAAACTTTGGCGGCGACATCAATGCCAGATTGCGTGAAGTCAGAGCTGCCTCAAAAGCAAAAAGAAATCAAAGATAATGATGTGCAGTCAACAGGCATCCCGGAGCTTTATCCGGCAAGCAACAACACTGGTAGATGATGCTAAACATGCAACAACATATAGGAGTCCCACACAGAGAGCACCATGCCGGTAGGGAGAACCATAGCTCATTGCTGAAGAATTTAGTTGCAAAGTAGCGAGGGAATGGAATGTAGAGAGCGAGAGTTGGTGATTGTGGTGCCGACCGGACAAGAGGCACAGCGACATCACATCAGCACTTGGGTTTGAGTCCGATCTCTTGACATAAAGCCAAAGGTGGCTACTCATCGTGACACATAGCTAGCCTGGTCGGTTGGGCCCCTAAGGATGAGCACCCGGCTAGTTATGAAAATCCCATCTCCCACGAAAGACATCAAGATGGTCCAGGCATCCTAAGTTTTCAAAGGGTTGGAGCTCCCATGAACAAGAGTACATCAAGGGGGAAAGACATCATGTGGCCATTGCCCACTACTTGGGGAAATTGTGCTGCCGATGGGGTGTAAGGGATCCACCAAGTGAATCTCCACCTTGTATTGGAAGGTTTACAACAGTTACCCACTTAGGCTCCTGTGCACAATGTGGTATGAAAAGCATGTGAAGCAACACGAGGGACATTAGAGGTGTGATTGGTTACAACTCAACCACCAACATTAACAACGTACAGGGAGGCCTGAACATTTCAAGAGGACCATCTTTTTCAGTCTCTAGGGGATCTTTGCTTCTACAGAGTCCCCTCAATTTGGGGCTTGAACAAGGGGAGTTAATAGCATGAACTTGAGTGTTCCCGTGGCTTTTTTTTTCATACTCAACTTAACATCTGCACTTAATAACTTAGTTTTGTTTTTGACGCTCTAGGGTAAAGATGTCCAATGCAGGACACGCTACACAACTTCACACCAAGTAGTTCCATATTTCTTGGGCTGCCTCTCGCTCGCCCATTTCCCTCGTCTTGCTCATCCTGTGAGACGAGGGATGAGGCCAAAGATCAAGGCTAGAGAACATCAACTTCGACTAGGGAGGCTTCGCAGTTTCCTCGCCACAAATCAAGATACTTCAAAGTAGGTGGTCAGTCATTCACCTGACCAGCCGTTGGTAATCCAGCCGGCTGAACGTAAGCTGCCCGGCGGCCAGCCCTAGCCATGGTGAGGGGTGGCTGTTGACGGCCCCGTACTATTACAAGGAAGGAGGGCTGACCTGGCCCTCATGCTTCATCCCTCCCCACTCATCTTGAACCTTATGAGATTATGCTTGACAAGTAGGAGAGCGAGGCAGTGAGGCTTCACCATTGCAGAATAACTTGAGTTTTTTATCACCAGCTAAACATGGACACATGCAAGGAACTTTCACCCAAGCTGCAACTTAGGTCAGAACTTCTAGAGACCTCCTCCCTTCAGACTGGAGCATGCACGTGATAACGATGTTGGACACCCCTGACCTCCTATTGTTGTCTCTCCATAAATGATGCAAGTCAGGAATACTGTTTACTATTTTTGCACTTGGGTGTTGCCCCATGGAATGCGCTGACCTATGCAAGCTGCAAGATCGCTCTAGAACTCATTGACCACCATAACGGACAAAAAAAATCCAGGCTCCTATGAGTTATGGTAAGGTCTACGAGTAGCCGCATGGAAGAAATACTCCCTCGTGACGATTGACCAGAGTGTATGAACTTGGAGCTCTAGTAGGGAAAGGACCTCGTATTGGTCGTCAGCATCAAGAACTACCAGTGGTGGTTGAATGGTTCCTTCTGCCGTGCATTCAGCAAGTAGGCTCGCATGAAGAGCTTCATGTATCTTCATTGTCGATGGAAACAGTAATCAATATGCCACGGGCACGAATTCTGCAACAATAAAAAATGACCCAATCCATTTTGCAAGAATTTTCTACATCCTTGGTTACTTCAACAGATGATCAATTGTGTCGTGCAATACCTTGTCACTGATGTCAGAGGAGACCACGCTATGACTTTTGTAAGCATGCCGTAGAGCCACATGAATTCTTCAATAATATGTTTTTTGGGTTGTATTCTTGAGTCTTCTTTGGCTATAATTATCATTGTGTATTCTTTAACGACAAAGTTACCCTGGGTGGCACACTAAAAACCAATGAATCGTGTCTTGCAATTCCTGGTTTGGTTCCACGGTGTCATGGAGTCGACGCATATAGCAGCCTACGAGAGGGGCTGCGTGGATTTGCCGTGATGTGAGATTTGATACAAAAGTGATAAAATGAGAGCAATTTGAAGACATTGACCCTCCATGTATGAGGCCACCTTTTGATGAAATAGTCAAGTGTTTCCGATGAAAACTAATGATATGCAAGTCTGTACCTGAATTCGTGAATTAGTCCACAAAAAAGCAACTTGTAATGAAATCATGTGGCACTCTAGGTTGTGTTTGTTGTTGGATAGTCGCTTGAAGACAACCATTCACCTATTGTAACAGGGAGTTTATGAGGAAGATAGCGGATGCAAACCACTATCATGAAGGAATAGTGCCACTAGTTCAATGATTTCTCCACCACAAACTTTGCTTGTACTCTGTTGGTCGTCTGACATGCGTAATAGACATCAAAGTCTGCCAGCAACACAACAATGCTCAGACCTAGATGATCTTGGTCACAATCATCATCCCATCATATTTGTCTGAAATGGGTACTGTAGGCTGCTGCTCACATCCTCGGCAGATTCACATCCTTTCATCTTGGTCATATTAGAGAACCGACCATAGAGTCTATGGATCTCATCCAAAAGAAATGTTTCATAACCTCATATTCACCAAGTGGGTGTACCATGGTCACAATCCATCCCTTCCAAGTTTCAAACAGCATCTCTTCTAATATTTGTTCCATGTAATTGTGATTGAAGAATTGCAAATCACACCCCGTGATTCCATGAATGGAACAAGTTTGAGATTTTTGCTCTTTCATGTAATCGCATACAAGGGTTCTCTTCCAAAAGTTTTTATTATTTTTTCTACCAAAACATCCTTCTGAAGTAATTGTAATCTTCATCAAGAGATAGTTAACATGCACCGATTTGAAGCAATAACATGTTGGAGAACTTATCTCAAGAGTACGTCTTATGACGTGTTTGTCCACTCACAACAGAATCTGTTGGTTCCATGTCTATTGTATTACGTACATTGCGTACTCCCAATAAAGAGAGATTTTCCATGTGCCTTTTGGGCACTTTTATCTTCCTCATACAAGACATTTGAATAGCAAACGTTAGTACATGCAATGATAGTGACATCCACTAAGGCATTGTTCTTGCGTTTGGAAATGCACATCAATTGAACCTTCCTCCTTGTAATCTTCCAGGTGAACATAGTTCGATTCAACTACACTGGAGTGGAAAGATTTGTTCATCCGTGGATGAAAACTCGTCTTATTCAAGACTCTGCTTGACCTATCGAGGCTCTTCAAGATACCTTGGATAATTTTTTGTTGTGATCCCTGAGGGAGATAGAAATTGATTCAAGGAAACTGGTTGGAGGCTCAATTTCTAGATCAATGTGGAACAATGGGTTTCATTCCATTCAGTGAAATTTTCAAAATCCATTAACTTGATTCATTGGAAAAACGACGTACGTTACAGGTGGATTGTGTGAATGTCATCTCAACTCGTGAGATGAATAAAACGTGTCCACAACTTCCGGCTATGAATGTCATTCCTCAAGGCCCTCAATGATTCCTTTGCATCAACAGTTTAACATGATCCACTCATCATTTTGGTTGGTTCCAACGTTGAATTTGAGTCGTTACGCGATCAAGCGGACCACCCGGACGTGGGTGCCAACATTCGGCTACCGTTAAGGTCACGATTTTCTAAGTTTTCTCCACAATCATAAGCGTCGGGTGCGAATCCTAGACCATGAATGATCCCATCTATGTCGTAGTTGGTTTTTAGAAACTGTTAGATCATCCTCATAACATGGAAACCCAACAATGAGAAATGGTGTCGCTCGTTCACCAATATGGAATTCTGTAGAACAATGGATGAAATCATGTCACCAACATGACTCAAGTATTTTTTTATGTTAACTTCCATAACATGTTCACTTGCCAAGTGGTTACAGGCTGAAGGTTTCATCCTCAAAATTCATTTGTGTTTTTAATGTGGTTCATCACGTCATACACCAAAAAGTGGCTTTTGACGTCTTTGACCACCACACTATGGTGCCTCTAATTGTTAAGGACCCATAGAATATGCCTTGTTCCTTATCGACGCATCCACAAGCCCCCTCATAGATCATCCTCTTGAAAGATCATTTTTTTGTTATTCTCTTTTTGTCCTTGTCTTTGGACATGGTTGTTGATCCAACTCGTGTACCTTTCTATCTTTGGCACCAATTGGATACAATGATTTGTATCCACCACATACAGAGTGTAAGGTGCATGCCTTCAAGCACGTACCACATAGCGTGTGACATGTACATGAAAAGGAAACATGATTTCATCCTCCTTGTTTGAATTCAAGGTGTTTACATGGGTGCTCACCGTTTCATGGCACAGCTATAACATGGCTTATCCCTGAGCTAACTCTTGAAATGATCACATTCCCTCAAGTGTTGTCTAACATGGAAATCAGCATATTACTTTTATGGCCATTGCCATAAACTCACCAAACAACTTGTTTGGTCTTATGGTGGATCCATCTTCATCTAAGGCATCTATTGACGCTGGTTATCTGATTTCACAACACTCCTGTTATCATCCATCCTTCAAGCTTCTTTGCTACTTTGATGTTGCAATCGATGCACCAAGAAGTGGAGGACCAGTTCTCTGTCCATGCCGTGCACATGGCCAATTTACCATGGTATGGGTCACACACCTTTACATGTGTAAGGCATGGATCACCTCGTCCATAGCAATGGTTCTTAGCGTTGTCAACGACCAGTGGACAATGTGTTTGTGCCATGAATTATGAATGGTCCCCATAGGTGACACGTATGGTGTCATCTCATAGCAAGCATGTTGTTCCCTATTGACCATATGTGTGGTCATGCCATTGTCATATGTAACTAATTGTAATTTGACACAACATGATGTTGTGCATGGTCTAAGATCAAGCGTGGCCGATTTGGCATCTCTACACATATTGGTCGTGGGTATAGTGGAATCCGTCCTATGTTGTGGTCCAAGTTCAAGAAATACATCCTCAAACAACTTATGTCCTCTTGTTCAAACGTGCCAAATATTCTATTCGAGGCATGTCATTTTGGGTACTGCTATTGGCAGATTCACCAAATGGTGACACGTTTAATGAGCGTGTAAGTGACCAACTCATACAATTGAGGTAAAGTGATTCGCACCGTTGGTGCCTAACGTGGCCATCTACTATCTGCTAACCAATTGGGGTATGGGTTTGTCTACTCACACCCATGTGTGATGTGTTCCAAGATAGAATTCAATTCCGTCAACAAAAAATCCGAACCTTACCATTGTCGATTTGTCAGAACATTCTCCAACGATCAAAGCAACACCACTAGCACATTTGCACGTTGCATGTTGAAGCATAGATTGTATGCCTTACTTTGGTGGAATTGAATGGCAATGAACCATAACCTAATACACATTGTACGTGCTTGGTTTAAGCCAGCTCTTAACCTCAATGGTGTATGTTTGACACCCATCACCTTGTGCGGTTGGTACAACCGCCAGTTGTATGTTCCATTTCTTTAACACTCCACGCTAGTGGCGTGTTTATTACTTGTGGCATTGGTGCATTCAGCACTTGCATGAAATTTCATCTGACACCTGTGTTGATATTGAGACATTCACTCTTGTCACGTGTGGAGTCGGTCTTCATAGTATCTTTGGAGTTGGATTTTGTGGAAATGGAAAAATTGGCATAATAGAAGTGCAATCGCCACGTTGGTCACGTAAAAGTCACCTTTTTAAAATTTGCAATCGACACTTGTCTCATTGGCGCCCATTCTGGTGCCATTGGCACTTACATTATTTGATACTTACATTAAGAGTGCGGCTGATACGTTTCCCATCAATGCAATGAGTCGGTATGCCATGAGCTACATGAGGCATGGATGATGCCTTTTGCATGTGTACAATAAAGAATTCGCCTTGATATACAATGCTCTATTATTTTTCAGAAACATTCAGAAGTTTACAAGACCATAACTCACTCTCCGATGAAACTGTTTTGTGCGTGTGCGGTCATCATCAACCATTCCTTGGCTTCTTCTTTAGTATGTTCGCATGGACTACCCACAAACGAAAGAAAACCCGTTAGTCCAAGCCTTTCTGGTTAGACCCAATGTTGAGGGTGCTTCAATAATTTAGGTATTGCCGGTGCTAAACGTATCGCGCAAAGTTTTTTTTTTTTTTTCCAAGTAAAATGTTTTCACGACGTGTGTGTTGGAAGTTGGTTGGGGCAGGGGGTGAAACCTGCACTAAACTTTGGACATGCAGTAGGCTGCTAGTCTAGCAGATTCACGAGACCTTGTCTGTCTACAATGCAGCAGAATAATAGGTTGGATCTGTGTAATCAGTTTGGTGCTTTGTGCAAAATAGCACTTGACAAGTAATAGACACTCAACTATGGACAGCGACTGGAACAACTTCACTAGGTGGTACCCTTTACCAAAATTTGTACTTTGCCATAGGAGAAGCTCTGGCCTTAGCTCCGGCTTTCCATCTTTGGCTTCACTATGTTGGTGCAGACAGGTCCTCTTTGTATGAAGTGGAGCAGCTGAAAAAGATAAATCCTAAGGTAGAAGCTGAGTTTAACTGCGGAACAACTCCAAGCGTTGGAGCATGGCATGAAGTAGATCGAGAAGTTGTTGAAGAGCTATTGGAACTCAAATCCTAAGTAGTGTTGAGACTTGTTGGTCTTGTGGCCATTGCTGATGACGAAGGGGTGTGTGCCCTTTCGGTGATGTAAGGAAGTCCCTCTTGTTGAAGAGGTATATCTGAAGGTGGCCTTCAATTGAAGCTCTCTGCTGATGTGGCAAAACAATGGCCTTCAATGGAAAAAGAACCCCTTAATGGCGGGCAAGAGCTAGGGTGCTAAAGGCCATTTAAAAAAAATTCTTGCATCGCAAGCTTGAACACGAATCTTGAGGATGGGAAATGTTGTTGAAATTGCCGCTCCGTACTTAGCCAAGTTTTCTTAGAAAATTTGATCGGTGAACCTTACATTGATCGACCAATTTCTAACAGTGTGAAACCATCCGTGTCTCCTTTTTTAGTGGATTTTGAACGTTCTGTGGAAAATCTTCTGCTTCCATTTTCATCCTTTAAACTCTTGGAAAACTTCAGATGTAATGGTAGAATTCTCCAACTAAATTGGAAAATTTGATATTTGTTTTCAACATTGAACCCATGACCAATAAGGCCAAAATCCGGGCTCAATTGAGAAAATCAGCCTCGTTTGGCACCAAGACATTTCTAGATGATTTTTGTTTGGAGCTCAGTCTTAGCTTAAAACTGGTTCTCATGGGGCCAAAAACAGTCACCAAATGCAAGAATTATTCTTCAATTCACGTGGGATTCATTGGGTTCTATGGACAAAGTATATCTGGACAAAAAGGGGTGTTCTCTTTGCGTGTACCTGTGTAACCTTGGATCTCTTATCCACTACAAGTCTCGCTACCAGGTGTGTTTCTCACACATGAAGAACGTGGCAAGGTAGGAATGAATACATATGATTTTGACTCTATTAGGCCACATCATCCAACAAAGAGGGGAGGAAAGAGGAAACTTCCTTGCCTCCTTAGGTCATGGGCCCGTGTGAGAGGGAAAAGAGGGAGGGAAGTCCTCTGGCCTCCCCATTGGTCCATCACCTTCGTGAGAGAAGGGGAGAGGGAGGGTCACCTCCACTTCTCCTCCTCGGGCTTTTGGCCCTCACGAGGGGGGGGGGGGGGGGGGGGGGGGGGGGGGGGGGGGGGGGGGGGGGGGGGGGGGGAGAAGGAGGAATGGCTCCCCTCTTTCCCTCCATAGGCGAGTTACAATGTGAGGGGAGGGGGACAAAGACGCCTCTTCTCCTCCCCCTTTGGCTATCGGTCCATGTGAGAGGGGAGAGAGGAGAAAGAGGGGAGATTTCTCCCTCTCTCCTCCTTTGGACTGTCGGCCGATGTGAGAGGGAGGGAGGATATCAACCCCTCCCCTCCACCTTAGCACCGTTGGCGCAATGGACAGGAAGGAGAGGTGTTGGTTTTCCCTCTCCTCCCAATCACCACCGTCAGTGCCACGGATGAGGGGGAGAATGGGGATCTACCCCTCACCTCATCCTTGACATTGCCGGTGCCATGGACTAGGGAGAGGGGGTGGGGCTCCCCCCTCGCCTCCCCCTCGGCACCATCCGTGCCTTGAACAAGGGGGAGGGGGGGGCTTCTTCCTCTCCATCCCCTTGGCATTTTTTATACCGCGAACGAGGGAGAGAGGAGGACCCCAACCCTCTCCTTCCCCTTGGCACCGTCGGTACCGTGGAAGAGGGAGAGAGGAGGCTCTTCCCTCTCCTCCCTTTTACGATGTGCACACCAAGGACGGGGGGAGGAGAGGAAGGCTTCTCCCTCTCATCTCCCTCGGCACTGTCAGCGCCATGAAAAGGAGGAGGGGAGGACTATCTCCTCACCCCTCCACTCAAGCTCTCAGTTTCATTTGTGGTGTGGTTGTAGTTCATCGTGATAGGACGAGCAAGGACGGTGCTTGCCGGTAAGGCAGCGTTTGGTGTCCCGGCTATCGAGCATTTGGAGGCATTTTTTCAGCCACCGGTGCTTGTATTTTTTTTTTGTTGGTTTGTTGGAACTGAGCTCTGAGCTCCTGTAACTCACTCCACAAACTGGACGGTATATCTCTCATTGTAAACTGGGTTGACGGCGGACACTTTCAGTTGATGAGGAAATCTAACGCAAGCGTGAAGCCAAAATGCTCCTTTTTTCCCTCTCCCGGAAGCGTTGGCTCAAATTCCAATGAAAAAACATGAGGCCATGTTAAGGCCTTCTATGGAACCAAAATATAGGTCCTTACAATAGTCGTCTAAGGAAGGAGCATGAATGATCACCTCAACCATTTTCTATAAGACGCACCGCACGGAGAATATACATGATTGTCACAGGTCAGGGATGTAAAACATCCATCCTAATCCTACTCATCACATGTGGCAACTCTACATGGAAACATGACCCTGGTGCCCCTTATGAGTGGAAGAGGGGTGGCGTAATGGATCTTCCATAGCGACAATCCTCCTACCTCAAATCTTGCCATAAGGCATTTTGCGGGCTAGATTGGAACTATAATCTGGCCCATGCATGTTTTTCTCGGTCTTGGCTTCTTAAAACTTGAGCCTCAAGAATGAAAAGTACACGAAAACTATTGAATGACCATTACTTGTTGTGAAATGGGTCCGCATGTTACGTTTGAAAGTGAGATATCATGGTTCTCAACTAGACGTTTTGCCATGATCATCTTCACAGGTTGTCACTCCGCAAACAATGGCCTCCATAGTTCCTACTTCAAATCCCCAAGAGACGAATCACATGTGTTCTTTTTCTTGTTTCGACTTGCGCATCCATCAAATCCAAGAAAGCTATGTTTACCTTCGCAGTAGTGAACGTGTGGCTAGTTAGTGGTTTTCTTCAATTTCAACCCCAACTTCTTGGCTACATGTTTTCCCCTGGATGGTTTCTTGCACTTACTACGTCCTTCTGAATGTACCCTCCCTAAGATTTCCCGTATTGTTGCTCATCATATCATTTCTTTGTCACCCCCCCTCTTCCTTCCCTCGATCAGAATTGAACACTTGCATTCACCACCTGTATCGTCTAGCTTCCTACAAGTCTAGTAGTGACGTTGATCTTGTTGATTGATGGCGTCAATCTCCATCGGAAACCAATGTTTTCGTCAACTACAACTTTCCTCTGCCATGATAAGAATTGTGATTTTTGGGTGGCTAGCTGTTGGATTCCTAAATCTGAGCATCGTAGTTGATGCTGTCGATGTCGTCGACTGCTGCAATCAATCGCAGAAGTTCGTCCTCGATGCCAAAAAACTGTAATTGCTCGTAGAATGTCTCGTTGATGGTGTTGTTGTAGTAGAAACAGAGTTCCTGGGGACAAGGTCCCTACCGATGATGATTTTGTGGAAACACTGTGTATTCTCAGCCAGGCCAGACTGCTGATGCAGGCATTGAAGCCTATTTTGTGCCTCAGACTTCTCATTTAGCTACCGAAAGAAAGCAAGGGCAGCGTTCGCAAAATCGTTTCAAGTGAGTGATTCCTGCCACATCGGATTTATCGGCTCAAGAGGTAGTACGCCTATGGACGACGATTTGAGAGCAGTCGTGTGGGCCGCTGATTTGGCACCGCCAGTCTCCTACTGTTATTGGATGGTCTTCATATCGGACCACCAACAAAAAGCCCCGCCATGAAAAAGCGAGGCCGCGAGGTCAATTTTCTTCTTGTTGTCGTTTACCCTAGCAGCGGTTAAGTACACCCCCAAACTTGTTAGCCACATCCTGACCATCGGTCCATTGGAGTTCGTGAGATCGTACAGCTCGGGGAGTGCCGTCCAAATCTGAGGTTCACTCAAGAGTTGTAATTTTTTCTGAGTGAGCACTGCTTCGCGCGCACGAGAAATCCGAATCTCCTCCATCGCCATTTTGGGTTGTTGGAGCAGATGGGTGTTTGGTACAGATCTTCATTAATTCGGGCCTGCTGGCCGGTCCCTCCCATTCTACTAGGTGTCAAACCGACGGACAACAGCAAAGACGAAGGGTTTGTCGAACACGAGGGGTCTGTCAT
This sequence comes from Penium margaritaceum, assembly GCA_023375785.1. Classification (NCBI taxonomy): domain Eukaryota; kingdom Viridiplantae; phylum Streptophyta; class Zygnematophyceae; order Desmidiales; family Peniaceae; genus Penium; species Penium margaritaceum. Next base: position 69,364 of record SZWC01012098.1, read on the forward strand.
CAGGTTGGCCGTCGGGTTCGTTGGTGTTGCGCGAAAGCTGCCGCTGTTTTTTGTTTCTTTTGGAGAGCGTCTGTGTTTGTGTGCTGCTCATCCACCATCACCGGAGTATTTGCCAGTGACTGATGCTCGCCGCTCGTTGTGCTCGCTCGGTTCACTATTGTTGTTGCAATTTTGGCAATCTTTTGAACGGCGGAGATGCGTAGAAGACTCGTGCGAGGTTGTCGCCGGATAGTTATTGCGCCGGTTCCTCTTGCCGCTATGCTATGATACCAAGTGTTACACCTTGTGGAATGTAGGTGGTTAAGAGGGATGAGGTGCGGGACACAAGACGATTTGAGGATTTGGGACAAATGGACGACTTGTACCTAGCAGCACGCACTTTGATGAAAAGTGTCAAGTGATTGGAGCACATACATACAATGAAAAGAATCAGAATGAGGCATGTGTTGGTTCCTCGGGGCTCGAGTTGAGCGATTTGTGCGAGGTTGCGCCGTGAGTAGCTACTTCAAGAAGCTTCAGCAAGGAATCGGAGGGCTTTGAGAATATTGAGGCGTGCTTTTATAAATTGTAGCTTTGTTGAGAGGCCTGAATAGTATTCAAATGTTGTCATGGTTCATGACACTTTTGTCGTCCATTACGGAACGTGGTCAAAGTTGTCAAAGCATTATTAAGCAGAACACCTGAGGTCTGGGCAGGTGGCAAAAATGCCCTCGGCCGATCGGCGTAAAAATCTTGAAGTGTTGCGTGGTGGACCACTCGTGGATGTGAGGGCCTTGTGGGCATCAAGGACGTAACACCTCACATAATAAACCATAAAAGCAACCCTCATGATTTTTTTTCCCTTAGAACTTTGGAGTGAGAATCACTCCTCAAAACTTACAGTTGTTGTTTTTTCCTAATATATTCACATGTTTGAGAGAAAATTCATGGATACCTGCATCACTAGTCCACCTCCATAACAAAGAAACTAAGTAAAAGAGAACCACATCTTGAGATTTTCAATTCATTGGTTCCAATTCTACGTTTAGCCATTTTATCAGAACATAATTTTAAAGGATCGGAGTTTGATCCTCCTCCAACTTTTAAAAAAGTTTGAAGTAGATTCTGCATGTACGAGTACAAACATCTTGGCGTTCTTGGTGTTGAAGCAGGGCAACATTGCCTGGTTCAGTCATGAATGGAATCGATGAGAATTAAATTTCTTGATGGAAAATTGAAATGAATTATTGAATCGTTGTGTTTGTCTGAGGGGCTGAGCTCAATTCCTGGGTGTCTTTTCTGTGCTGATAGAGTCCCCCCCTCTTTATGGAGCCCTGGACCCAAAAATACTTTCGTAAGACGTCTAGATCAGGTCCTAAGGAACTCCGATGGATGCAGCTGTACGCTTTCGAGTGGCGTCAAGGCGAAGCTACCCACGAAAGACGCAGCCTCAGAGGGTGTCATGAGGGAAAGGGGGATTGTGATCGAGGAAGGGGCCAGTCACGTGTTGGGTTATCTGTTCTCCTCTTTGTTCTGCTGGATTCCCTCTCGCTTGGAGGGATGAAGGGAGACGCATTCGCATTTCTGGCGCCGGCGTCCTCCACGAGCTTCGTCTTGCAGTCTCAACGGCGCTCGCGCTACTTGTGACTGCCACTGGGCTTGGCGCGGGACGTCTCTAAGGAGGGAGGGATAGACGGGAGTAGGAGAGAGTGGGGGAGGGAGAGCGCGATGCACACGGCAGTCGTCCTCGGAAAAGGATCATCGCCCCCTCCTTGCCCCGATTCTCCCCCCAACCCCACCACCCCCATCCCTGCGCCCTCATCCTCACTCCCTTCCTCCGCCCCTCATCCTCACTCCCTCCCTCCCCCATCATCCTCACTCCATCCCTCCATCCCTCCTCCCCTTATCCTCACTCCATCCCTCCTCCCTCACACTGATCGCCTTCACTTTGCACTGACCCCGTTCCCTCCACCCCGGGACAGCAGCAGCCGTTTCCTTCGGAGCGTCGCTCCAGCCACTCGTACGAAGGTTCGCGCCACGGCCGTGGGGCGGCGGGCTTGGCTGCAGCTGCTGCCGGCGTTGCGGCGGCAGTGGGCTCAAGGGCGGTGGCAGGAGCGGAGGCGGGATCGGCGGCACATGCGGCGGGATCAGCACGACAGGATGACGCCAGAATGGGTGGTGCACACGAGCATGCTCATGCTACAGGTTGGCTCAATCCCAATCGCTTTGCACTGGTGCAGATTGGGCCTGTGCATGGGTGTGTGTATGGGCTTGTGCATCGGAGTGTGCATGGGTGTGCGTATGGGCTTGCGCATCGGAGAGTGCATGGGTGTGTGTATGCGCTTGTGCATCGGAGTGTGCATGGGTGTGTGTATGGGCTTGTGCATGGGATTGTGCATGGGTCTGTGCATGGGTGTGTTCATGGGTGGGTGTGTGCACACGGGTATGTGCATGGGTGTGTACATGGATGTGTTCGTGGCTGTGTGCATGGACACATAAATGTGTGTGTGTGCCTGTTTGCGCAAGTGCGAGCGTGCGTGTATGCATCTCTCTCTCTCTCTCTCTCTCTCTC
>SZWC01012098.1:72276-84799 GCA_023375785.1 Penium margaritaceum
TGTGCATTTTTGCATGTGCGTTTCCGTGGGCGTGTTTCTGCGCATGCGTGTGCATGTGTATGTGCATGTAAATGAGCGTGCACAATTCAGTGCACGTGTGCAGGTGCGTCTGCATGTGCATGTGTGCATGAGGGCCTGTGTCCTTGTGTGCGTGGACGTTTGCGTGTGCTTGTGTGCGTGGACGTTTGCGTGTGCTTGTGTGCGTGGACGTTTGCGTGTGCTTGCATGCAAGTGGGTGTGCATGTGTGTTTGCCAGCAATCCATGTGCTAACTCTGAGGGTGAGCAGAGTGTGGCCTTGATTCTCAGGAAGGGTGTCGAGGTGCAGTGGTTGCCAATTACTGGTTGGTAGTCGAACCTCGCAGAAAGGGTTGCAGGTGCGCGCTGTGTTGGTGCAGGTGGCCGTGGCTTGGGTTGCACGCTCTGCGCACGTTTGCCTGATGTTTTGTTTTTGTTTGTTTGTTTGTTTGTTTTTGTTTTTCTCTCTCTGACAGACGGTGCTCATGAGGTAGAATCGTTGGTGCGTGTTGCTCTGCATGCTTTGCTCTGTCTGGGGGTGTGTACCGCACGCTGGCCAAGTAGATCTCCACTCGGACACACTGCAAGACGTGGGCGCTCTGCAAAAAAAAGGTGTGCGCGAAATCCACCCCCGCCGTGTTGCTGGGCAGGCGTGTCTCGGGCTGTACCACGTGCTGGCGAAGGTGGCGTTGCGCGACGGCGTGGACCAGCTCGTGTTCTGCGTGTGGAGGGATGTCATCGCGCTCGTGCTCATCGCACCCTCCGCGTGGGCCCTGGAGAGGTGAGCGTGGAGGAAAATGGGGGGAGAGGGTTGGGGGGGGGTNNGGGGGGGGGGGGGGGGGGGGGGGGGGGGGGGGGAGGACCTGTGGTGAATGTCAAGTAGTAGCCAAAAGCGAACATCTTGTGAGGTGTATTGAGCAAGAATGCCACGCATGTGCGTCTGATCACAGTGCGAGCGCTGCTCTATCCTCGTCATCATCCCGTCACGGAGACAGCTGCGTTGTTGTACCATTGACGGTGTTGGCGTGGTCTGCGGCGATGGCGATCTTGGTGCTGTTGGTGATGCTGGTGATGCTCGAGGGGCTGGTGATACCGGGTTTTCTGGTGGTGGTGCTTGTGGGGTGCTAGTGGTGTTGGCAATGGTGCGGCGGTTGGTGCCGACAACTGTGCGATGACGGTGGTGGCAAGATGGCAGTGCATTGGTGTAGGGAACCAAAGACGGCCAATCGCTCGAATCGCTGCTTGAAAAGAGAGCAACCAAATTAAAGAAACAAAACAAAAATGAAACTGTAGTTGTTGCATGTTTCGTCAGTAAAATATAGACCCAAGTTTTTCACAACCACCTTCCTTTAACCTCACCTTCCAGGCCCTTTGCCCGTTTGATGCACCCTTCTCCTTTGCTCTTTCTGCCATGACTGCGGTCAAGCACGGGGGTTTGGATGGGTGGTTCGAGTCCGAGAGGCTTGGTCAGAAGAATCCAAGCCTCCCAGAGATCGTGGATACTTTGGATCATTCGAAACTAGTTATCGCCGCCGCAAGGGCTTCTCCTATGCCGCCGCAGCAGCAGCTGCAGACCTTGCCGCCTCCCCTATGCACTCACAGTCGTCGACGCCATCGGTGATGCCGTTGCAGGTGGACGTAAACCGCAATGCCGACACCCGCCATGAGCTCCTTGGGGGGGATGGGGGGTGGGAGGGAGGGGGGACACCAGGAAGAGCGGCGCACCATGAGCAACGAAGAGGCCGCGAGCCTGATTGAGGGATACCTGAATAAGGAGGCGAATGTGGAGGGTAGACAGGGTGGGGAGGGGGTGGATTTTTGACTCAAAATGTACTTAAAGTAGAGAAGCAGAGTTCCAATGTTAATCCTTAGATTGCTGAATCCGTGAGGGAATCTGTCGCCTTGTGCGATTCATTGGAGCCAAATAAATGGAATGAAGTAGCGATTTTTTCTTTTCTCCCTGCATGGAGGGATGTGTTCATATGGCCGGCGTTCGGATGCCCTTTTTCCCTTCTCTTGTGTGCTCCCCCCGTCGCATGACGAACAGGCGCACGTGGCACCAACCTCACGTGGCGGCAAAAGGGGGGGGGGTGGGTGGGGGTGGTGTATTTGCTGAGAACGACAGCGACAGACGGACTTCTCTCACAGACGATGCCACACCTATGCCAACCTGAGGTGCTTGGATGGAGGAGACATAGTACCTCCGCTTGAGTGTCGTGCCGATCGTGCGACTGATAAAAGAAGAAGGCAAAAGCCGCATGATAGGAGAGAAGGGAGGAGCACTTGCACGCAATGCTTGGATCCTAAACTGTGGAAGGGTAATTTGAGAGGAAGGTCTTGTGAGCAGGCAAATCTGAGAATTTGACTAAGGCATTGAGCAGAAAGTTGGTTGAATGATGAGAAGTAATGAACAATGAAGCTTCCAACCACCTTAGTATGGTGGTTCGGGGTCCAGGCCCCCCACAAGGACCAAGGACCCCTTACACACTAGGGGTGACCACCACATTGCATGTAAAGTCTAGGACTTGAACTGGACCCCTTGAGCACTCCCTTGTCAAAAAAGCTACACCAAAGGGTAGAACTCCTACCGTCTTGCACAAGAGGCGAATCCACACTCACTAAGACAACCTCCTACGGCCTAGAGTGTTCGGCTCCCACCAACCCTAGGTCTCGCCGAGGTGATTAAGAAGGTTTCAACATGATGAGGTATGCTACCGCAGATCGGATTCACCACATCCACAATCGGTTGCAGCAGGTCTGCCCCATGATCTGAAAGGACAACGGATTGCAGTGAGGACGTGTGGGACGGTTGACGAAGGTGTCAGTGAACACGTGTGAGTGGTGGTTCATGGAGCATCAAGGGCCTGCACATCGCGCATGAGGGAGTCACAAGGCGGAACATGAGTGATAGTGGAGTGTCAAAAACGACAAAAGAAACCAAGGGAAAGGGGGCGAATGTGCATAAGAAGCCGGAGAGAGCAGAAGTGGGGTGGGGGGCAGGGATATTGAGCGAAAGGACGCCAGTGTACAAGGAGGGGGGTGGGAGCAATCATGTCACACTAGGGCAAAACGTAAGGCCAACAGCATGGACACTCTCTTGGAACGCCGGAAAGTGCAAGGCTTTGGTGAGGAAGTCCGCCAGCTGACAACGGCCGGGTACAAAGCGGAGAGTGATCTCACCCTATGTTAACCTCCCAGGTCGATGGTCGAAGGTCGAGGTCGCCGGTCGATGGAGACCAGCTGGGCCAAGAGGTCGAAGGTCGAAGGTCGACAAACACAAAAAGTTTTCGGATTGACTCGGAGCTTTCCACTTGCATACGTTTAAGCATGGGTGTTGCATTTATGCATGGAAATCATGCATCATAATTCTTAATAAACATAGTTTTTGAAACATCATTGTTTACAGTAGGACTCGGGTCCTCTTCACCATCATATTTTGTTGATTTTTTCCCCTCCCTACGCAATCTAGGAGAAAAAAAAGCTTTTGGGGCTCAACCCCTCGCGTCAGTTGACTTCTGCGTCAATTGACGCGTAGTTTCTGCGCGTCAATTGACGCTCAGTTCAATCGTGCGTCAGCAGACATGCGCCGTCAGCGGCTGTCTTCTGACGCGCAGATATGACTTGCCGTCAGTTTTTTAAGCGCCTCCCTCCCGTCAGCTCGCAAGAATTGACAAGACAGGTTGACTTCGCCGTCATGTGGCGACGGGCCAGAAGCTGCAGTAAGAACCGCCGTCGGAGAGAGGCGGTTAGAGTGGCCTACCTCCAACAGCGGCAAAGCTCTGGCGACGACTCCAAGACGGCGGCAGGGAAACGCCGTCAAGTGGTCTCCCCTCCCCCCCAACCGCAACCTGATTTTGGCTAACTGCTAGGGGCGCCCCCTGGTCGCGACCTCGACCTTCGACCAAGTGCACAAGGTCGAAGGTCGAGGTTAACATAGATCTCACCGCGTTGGAGGAGCTCCCGAACAAAGTGATGTTCGACATTGATGTGCTTCGTTCGACGCTGATACGCTCCGGCATGGCACGCGATGCGCACGGCAGTTGCGTTGTTGCTAAGCAAAGGAATGGAGTCAATGGGCACATGCATCTCATGGAGAAGACATCAAAGCCACATAGCCTGGCATGCAACAGCGCCAAGGGACATGTACTCAGCCTCACCTGTGCTACGAGCGACACATCCCTGTTTACCGCTACGCAAGGAAATTGCAGTGCCTCCAAAGAGAAAGACAAACCCACTGCTGCTGCGAGCATCCGCATCACGGGCAAAATCACCGTCGACATAGCCTTCCAACATTAGACGGCCAATGCCGACCTGAAAAATGAGGCCATGGCGAGGGGTGGAGACAACAAAATGCACAATGTGGATAGCGGCCCTAAGATAAGGAGTGACGGGGTGGCGCGCGTACTGAGCAAGGGCATTCACTGCGCAGGCAATATCAGGCCGAGTGGTAGTAGCAAGGTACATGAGGGCCCCAACAATAGATTGATAGAGCGAGAGAGGAGCGGCGTCGTCAGTACTGGCATCATGTGCGTGTCGAAGAGCAAGCTGTGTGCCCGGTGACATAGGTGAGGCATCTTTAGGCAACCGACGAAAAAGATCGAGCTCGGAGGAGAACCTATCCATGAGGGTACGGACATAGCATTCTTGGTGAAGAGAGATAGTGTGTGTGGATGTATCGCGCTCAAGTTGCATGCAGAGGAACAAGGTCGCAGGGCCAAGGTCTTCCATTCGAAAATGATCGGAGAGAAGTGCCTTGGCTGCAGCAATCAAAGTGGGGGAGGGAGAGATGAGGAGGTCATCGACATAGATCGAGACAAAGGTAGGATGGAGTGGCGTGCCACCAATGAAAAGGGATGGGTCCGCATTGCTAGGTCGAAAGCCACCATCACGGAGTTCGACGAAAAGGGTGAGGTTCCAACAACAAGGGGACTGTCGTAGGCCATAGAGGGCATGACGGAGGCGACAGACACACGATGTACCATCCTCAAAGCCCGGGGGCTGGACCATATAAAGCTCTTCCTCAAGACGACCATGGAAAAGAGCATTGTTGACGTCCATCTGGTGAAGGTCCCAACCTCGGTCTGCGGCAAGGTTAACAAGACTCCGACTTGTGTCATAACGGCCCACAGGCGCAAAAGTCTCGTCAAAGTCGACACCCGGTACCTGGGAAAAGCCTTTGGCCGTGAGACGCGCCTTGTAACAGTTAATGGAGCCGTCAGCCTTTCGTCTGATACAAAAAACCCATTTGGCCTTGAGAGCGCGACGCCCCAGTGGGAGGTCGACAAGACCATAAACCTCATGGTCGGCAAGGGCAGAGTTCTTTATGACAAGCAGCACGCCACTGAGTAGCGTCAGGGCGGGCAAAGGCTTCAGCAAGTTTGTTAGGGTCACAGAGGGCAGTAGGAGAGGACACTGAAAGAGAGAGTGGGGGGCAAGAAGCAACAGTGACAGCAAGAGCATGCGCCACAGTGACGGGGGCACCAACGAAGGTAAAACCGGCAGCAGCATCAACAACATAACGAATCTCAAGGTTAAAAAAGTGTTAGCTGAGGGGGTGAAGAGGATGAAAGTCATAAGAGAGAAGAGAGGAAGACGATGAAAGGGGTAAGGAGGACGACGAAGGAGCATGATGCAGGAGCAACACCGAGGCCGGGGAAGAGACTGGGAGGGTAGGGGAGAAGTGGGGCAATGGAGGAGACAGGGAAAGGGCAGGTGGAGCAAGGAAGGGAGAAAAAGAAAGGAAAGGCGGGGAGGGGAGAGTTATTGAGGGAGGCAGGGGGGATAGCAAAGCAGCGACGGAGGATGTTGGGGATAGAAGGGGAGGGGAGTGAGCGAGGGCGAAAAGGGGAAGGGCTGCAACAAGAGGTTGCGACAACTTGGCAGCGGGAGGTAGGTCTTGGGAGGGGAGAGGAGAGGATGTGGAAAGAGAAGGAGGAGGAGGAAGAGGAGGTCGAGGAGGTGGAGGTGGCGGCGGCGGAGGACGTGACAATGGTGGTGACAACGACAAAGGAGGTAGAGGCGGCAAAGAAGGGGTGGGGAAGGCGGGAGGCGCTCCGGGGGAGGAAAGGGGGGAGGAGGGAAGACGACTAGAAAGGAAAGGGTCACATAAGAACTGAGGAAGGGAGAGGCTCGCAGAAGAGGAGAGAGGTGATAGGAGGGACGGAGGGGGTGAGGAGGGAGTAAGGGGAGGCTGCGAGGCAATGGTGGTGGCGGGGGGGGAGGAGGTGGTGGCCTGGGTGGGAGTTGAGGTCGTAGGAAGGGGGGCAAGAGAGGTAGAGTTCGGAAGAGTGGGCGAACTGAATGGAGCAGCATGGGAGGAAGAGGAGGGGGACAAGGGAGGAGGGAGCACCTCGCAAGGAGGCGGACGGCGGGAGGGGAGAGGGCGAAGACGACGAGGGGAAGTGGGGAAAGGAAGGGGAGGGACGCAAGGAGAGGATGACTCGAGAGAAGAGAACACCTGGGCTGGATGGCGGAGCCACGAATGGAAGAGGAGGAACATCAGAGGATGCATAGCAAGGAGAGCCAGAAGGTGTAGAGGGAGGCGAGTGCATGACATCATCGCTGTAGATGGCAGTAACGGAGAACGATAGAGGCAAGGAACGAGCAGTCCGCCAGGCACCGTACGAGAGATCCTAGAAAAACCAAACATGGCGAGACTCAACGAACCGATAAGCCTCAGGGTCCTAGAAGCGATGAGCGCAAGATCGGGGTACCACGCCAAGAGTGACGCACATGCGACCGGGAGGGTCAAGCTTACCTGTGCGAGTTTGCTGGGAGGCGTAGACGCATCCCATGGTACCCCAAACAACAGCCGGACTGAAATCTGCACGATGACCAGTAAAAAGTTTGAATGGCGTGGTGTCCGATGGAAGCGGGCCGTGAGGGACCCGGTTCCATACCCAAGTGCGGTTATGAGCGGCATCCGCCTCAAAGGTGCGACCGCGAAGGAGAAGGCCACCATCAGCAAGCATCGTCGGCACACCCTCGATGAGAGTGCGATTTCACCGTTCTGCAACCCCATTTTGCTCGGGCGTATAAAGAGCAGTAAAGTGGTGGTCAATGCCTTTTTCATAAAAAAAAGGCCTCTACAGCACCAAAAAACTCGCCTCCACGGTTAGAACGAAAGGACAAAAGCGAGTGGCAACTAAGTCGCTTTGCACGAACCAACCACTGGCGCACGACGCTGGCAACGTCGCTCTTCGCATGAAGGAAGAAAATCCAGGTGAAGCGCGAATAGTCATCAATGACGCTAAGGATGTACGGGCCAGGAGAGGAAGCCGATGCATCGTAGACGGGCCCGAGGAGGTGGGCATGGACAAGCTCAAGGGGACGGGAGGACCGTGTAGAAGAGAGCAGAAAACGAAGTTTGTGCATTTTACCTTGAACACAAAATTCACAGGCCGGGGAGCAAGGCTTGCGAAAAGTGGCATTATCCAAGCCGTCGGCCGGCCGATCACGAAGAAGAGTGGAAACGGACGCGAGATCAAGGTGGCAAAGACGACGATGAAGAAAAACAGAGCCGGCGAAAGTGCGAGCACAAGTAAGGAGGGCATGGGCATCATCAAGGGAGACCGTGGCCGCGCCGCCAACCTGATACGGGCCATGAGACCGACGACCACGAAGACGGACCCGTTGCGTGACGCGATCGATAACGGTGCACATGGCGAACACATGAGTGGTTGTCAAGCCAAGGTCGTCGAGGGCGCCAACAGACAACAAGCTAAGAGAGAGGGTAAGAACGTAGAGAACGCCCGGGACGACAAGGGGTCCATGGGTCCATCGGGAGTGGCAAACGAGACACTGCCCTCACCAAGGACAGGTAGCGGTGTACCGTCCCCCGTGTGTCCAGCACGCACGCAAGAGGGAGATGACAAGACAGAAAACCGAGAACGATCAGGAGACATCGTGTGGGTAGCGCCACCATCAAGCACCCATGCTCCTGAGCACACTTGTTCATCGCCGGTGAACTGGGCATACGCAACCGAAGGAGGGGCAGCAGACGACGAAGAGCGAGAGGGGGGGTGAGGGCCAAGGCAAGAAACATGACCGTGAAGCCACCAATCCTCTAGAAGACAGGGAGAAGCAGCCCCATCGATCGGGTCCTGACGAAGAGAGGACGAAGGGGAAGTGGAAGAAGGGGAAGAGGGGGAGGAGGGGGAGGAAGAGAAGCAGGAGGATGAGAAAGGGGGGAGGAGGCAGAAGGGGAGGAGGAGGGGAGGGAGGACGGGAAGGAGGGGTAAGAGGGGGAGCAGGAGGAGGAGGGGGAGGAGGAGGAGGAGGAGGAGGAGCGGGAGGAGGAGGCAAAGGCAGATAGGGAGCCAGCAGAAGGGGGAGGAGGAGGAAGGGGAGGAAGAGGAGGAAGCGGATGAGGAGGAGAAGGCGGAAACTAAGGTGGCGGAGGAGGTGGAGGTGGAGGAGGAGGAGGAGGAGGAGGAGCGGGAGGAGGAGGCAAAGGCAGATAGGGAGCCAGCAGAAGGGGGAGGAGGAGGAAGGGGAGGAAGAGGAGGAAGCGGATGAGGAGGAGAAGGCGGAAACTAAGGTGGCGGAGGAGGTGGAGGTGGAGGAGGAGGAGGAGGAGGAGGAGCGGGAGGAGGAGGCAAAGGCAGATAGGGAGCCAGCAGAAGGGGGAGGAGGAGGAAGGGGAGGAAGAGGAGGAAGCGGATGAGGAGGAGAAGGCGGAAACTAAGGTGGCGGAGGAGGTGGAGGTGGAGGAGGAGGAGGAGGAGGAGGAGCGGGAGGAGGAGGCAAAGGCAGATAGGGAGCCAGCAGAAGGGGGAGGAGGAGGAAGGGGAGGAAGAGGAGGAAGCGGATGAGGAGGAGAAGGCGGAAACTAAGGTGGCGGAGGAGGTGGAGGTGGAGGAGGAGGAGGAGGAGGAGGAGCGGGAGGAGGAGGCAAAGGCAGATAGGGAGCCAGCAGAAGGGGGAGGAGGAGGAAGGGGAGGAAGAGGAGGAAGCGGATGAGGAGGAGAAGGCGGAAACTAAGGTGGCGGAGGAGGTGGAGGTGGAGGAGGAGGAGGAGGAGGAGGAGCGGGAGGAGGAGGCAAAGGCAGATAGGGAGCCAGCAGAAGGGGGAGGAGGAGGAAGGGGAGGAAGAGGAGGAAGCGGATGAGGAGGAGAAGGCGGAAACTAAGGTGGCGGAGGAGGTGGAGGTGGAGGAGGAGGAGGAGGAGGAGGAGCGGGAGGAGGAGGCAAAGGCAGATAGGGAGCCAGCAGAAGGGGGAGGAGGAGGAAGGGGAGGAAGAGGAGGAAGCGGATGAGGAGGAGAAGGCGGAAACTAAGGTGGCGGAGGAGGTGGAGGTGGAGGAGGAGGAGGAGGAGGAGGAGCGGGAGGAGGAGGCAAAGGCAGATAGGGAGCCAGCAGAAGGGGGAGGAGGAGGAAGGGGAGGAAGAGGAGGAAGCGGATGAGGAGGAGAAGGCGGAAACTAAGGTGGCGGAGGAGGTGGAGGTGGAGGAGGAGGAGGAGGAGGAGGAGCGGGAGGAGGAGGCAAAGGCAGATAGGGAGCCAGCAGAAGGGGGAGGAGGAGGAAGGGGAGGAAGAGGAGGAAGCGGATGAGGAGGAGAAGGCGGAAACTAAGGTGGCGGAGGAGGTGGAGGTGGAGGAGGAGGAGGAGGAGGAGGAGGAGGAGGAGGAGGAGGAGGAGGAGGAGGAGGAGGAGGAGGAGGGGGAGGAGGACGAGGGGGGGAAGGAGGAGGAGGAGGATGAGGAGGAGGGAGAGGAGGGGGAGGCAGAGGAGGAGGAGGTGGTGGAGGAGGAGGAGAAGAAGGGGAAGGCGGTGCCGGAGCAAAGGGAGGAAGAAAGGGAGCAAAACATGGGGAGGTCATGTGGCGAGAGAGCGGAGGGACGAGCAAAAGAAGGAAAGGAAGAGAAGCGCTTACCGGCCGAGCGGGGTTGGGAAGCGGGAGTAGTTGGGATGCTAGCGCGATCTACAAGGAGTTGGCGGACGAGGTCGATGAGTGCGGCCACGTTAGCAGATGGCGGTGTCATCGTGGAGCGTTTGGGAGTCTCGCGGAGGCGTTCACGCTCACGAGCCACGCGGGCATCAAGGTCTGACGCAGGAGGGGAAGGGCACATGGTGTATGTATGACCCACGGCGGTGCAGTTCCAGCAGACTGGGACCTGCCGGGAGCCGGGACGGCCGACGGAAGGCGCAACACGGACAGCCAGGGGAGCTCCAGTGGAAGGGGTCGGAAGGAGAGGCGGAGCGACTGATGGTATGGCAGCCGGGCCCACGAAAGGTGGGACGGGAAGGTGGGGCCAGATGAGGAACAGGGGCCAGGGTTGGAGGGTGAACGGGTGTAGTTACGACGAGGGCAACAGCACCTGCAACTCTGTCGTAATCGGCGAGACGGCGCTGCTGATCAAGCAAAGCGTCGAGAACATAAGGCCACGCTGCGCCCTGCGTTTGAAAGACTACAGTGAGGAATGGGCGGAGATGAAGAAGGATGACAGAGTAGTCGCGGGCGAAATCGGCGACAGCCCATTGGATGGCGTCAGATTCGCGGACTGGAGCAAACGCACAGAGGAGACGATCGTAGATGTCGTGAGCACGATCCCAATTCACCGCAAGGGATTTGTCGGGGAGGCGGATGATGGCAGAGAGTTGCTGAAGGAAGGACCGGACATCATCGACGGTTGGGTCATGGTAGAGTGGAGCAAGGTATGCCCAAGCTTCACGAGGCCGTAGAGGAAGAAAGGGGGTGGCGCAGTAGGACTCAAGACAAACGTTGTGAGAGGGGACATCACGGAGGAGCTCCTCAACAGCCTGAGCAGCAACGCCATAGTCAAGGGGACTGGGGTCACGAGGGTCGTAGTAGGCGGTAAGCCCGCGCGAGCGGGCCCAAGAGCGAAAGGAGACAGACCAAGACGTAAAGCCGACGGCAGGAGTGAAAACGGGCGCAGGGAGAAGGGGCAAGGCGAAGGTTGAGGATGCGGAGCCGGGGAAAGTAGGAGGCGTGGGGACAAAGGGGACATAGGCGGCAACGGGAGCAGCAGACGAGACAGTGGGGGGGGCAAGGAAATGCCCCAAGCTTGGAGGGAGGGGAGGGGCCGGGGGCTGGAGGGGGGGGTGGAGGGGGGAAGATGGGCGGAAGAACCGGAGGGGACAGGGGGAACCACATGGCTGTTGGAGNGCGGAGATCGAGGGCGCGGAGCCGGGGAAAGTAGGAGGCGTGGGGACAAAGGGGACATAGGCGGCAGCGGGAGCAGCAGAAGAGACAATGGGGGGGGCAGGGAAATGGCCCAAGCTGGGAGGGAGGGGAGGGGCCGGGGGCTGGAATGGGGGGGTGGAGGGGGGAAGATGGGCGGAAGAGCCGGAGGGGACAAGGGGAGCCACATGGCTGTTGGAGGCAGGCGAGAGGGGAAGAGAGGGGGCGGCAGGGGAGGAGGCGAGGGCGGAAGAGGGCAGAAGGACGGGGATAAACGAAGAGGGAGAGCCCGGGGGAGTGAGGGCGTGAACAACGGGAGCGGTGGGGGGACCGGACTGGGATGCAGAAAGAGGGGGGATGGCGATGGAGGAGCGTTGGAGTTCTTCGAGAAAGAGAGGGAGGTCAGCAGTCGTGAAGGAAGGAAAGGAGGGGAGGAGTGGGGCGGAGAATGCGGGAGGATGAGGGAGGGAAGTAGTGGAGAGGATGGCATGAGGAGCAGAGTGAGGAGGAAAAAGAGCAGGTCGGCCTGAGGGGGGTGGTGCCAAAGAGAAGTTAGTATGGAGCCGCCATGGGCAGACAATGGGGGCAGCCCCGGGGGAGCAGGCGTGGCAACGCTGGTGCCCAGAGGAGGGGCAAAGGCAACAACTGTGGGGGGAGGCGAAGGATGGAGGAGGCGAGAGCGAACACGGAACACAGCAGGGGAGGGGTCGGGATCATCCTCGATGAGGATGGACTCACAGACCAAGGTGGATGGGGGTGGAAGATTAGGCGACAACATGGGGAGAGAAGAGGTGGGAAAGGCGAAGGAGTGCAAGAGGCGGCGAGCGAGAGAGCGGGAAAGGAGAGGGAAGAGGGGAGCGGGGCGAGGGGAGGAGAGGGTGAGATGGGAAACCAAAGGAAGGGGCACGGAGAGGAAAGGGGAAGAGAAGAAAAAGCGAAAGGAAGAAGGAGGGCTCCCAAGGACGTCTCCTCGGGGGCAGACCACTGGGATGTCTCCCCGCGGGGTGGAGCGCAGAGGAGGAGAAGAGGAATGAAGGAACGAAAGGAGGAAGGGAGAGATAAAGGACAGGGATGGGGTTGGTCCAAAACCAGTTCTAGGAGCAAGGGTAGAGGAGGAGGCAACGGTCAAGAGAAGAGACAGTGGCAGGGTTGAGCAGCAACAGCAGCAAAGAGGGATGGCAGAGTCAAGAGCAAAGGGCTTGGCAAGGGCAAGGGCAAGGGCAAGGAGGGGGGGGATGACCAGGAAGGCAGAGAGAAGGTGGGTGTTGTGGGCAAGGGGGGGGAAAGGAGGAGAGGAAGGACAAAGCCCAAGGAGGAGGGGAGGAAGGGAAAGTGGGGAGAAGGGGAATGGGGGTGAAACCC
>SZWC01012099.1:2890-17019 GCA_023375785.1 Penium margaritaceum
TGTATGTGTATATGTATATGTATATGTATATGTATATGTATATGTATATGTATATGTATATGTATATGTATATGTATATGTATATGTATATGTATATGTATATGTATATGTATATGTATATGTTGATATCGCGTCCATAACACCCAAATTAAATAACCCCATCCATGTTGCGAACATTAAACCACCCCGTTTTCTTCTTGTCACGATTAGCGAACCCCATGTATGTCTACACTGACGAGAATCGGATGGTAACATCACGTCCAGGCGGAGGATGCATATGAAAGTTTTTCATGCCCATCCAGCGGTGGCCTACAGCAGCTGTGAGGAGAGCAGGACCAGGAGGTCCATCGTCAAACCTGTAATCCGAATACAGCGAGGTCAACTTTTCAGAAATACCCTATATTTTCGTTTCTCTTACATTCTCAGCCAGCTTCGGTGTCTCCAAATTTCAAGCCAACAGCATCCTCGTCAGACTTGCTGTAGAAGATCATTACAATCCGGGGTAATCTGATCAGTTCTAGTGCCCAACCGGACTTGAAAAGGTCTAATAGTTATTCCCTTCCACATATTTCAAACATAGCCAGCCACAAAACATCACGTTCACCATGAAAAAAACATAAAAAAAAAACTCATCCTAAAGCACAAATGTAAAGATACAACGCTGATTGTAGTCCTTTGAAACAATCATACTAAAAAGACCAGGATTTTTGACTGCCGTTATATGAGTTGTGGAGACATACAAGGATGTCCAAAGATGAGTTTTATGCCGCCATCGACGAAAAACTAGTAGTACATACATAGGTTACACAAGAAAAAAATGCAATGGACATGTATGATTTTACGATCATGTACACATCCATGAACCTCTGATTACACTCCCCAAGTACACTTTCCATCTATTCCCCC
Source organism: Penium margaritaceum (assembly GCA_023375785.1). NCBI lineage: Eukaryota > Viridiplantae > Streptophyta > Zygnematophyceae > Desmidiales > Peniaceae > Penium > Penium margaritaceum. The sequence continues at coordinate 3,797 of SZWC01012099.1, forward strand.
TCCCCAAAGAGCAACCACTAATCAACCTCACGTACATCACTCACACCCTAATACAAATTTAAACATTAGTTCACACATTCCATTTACATAGTCGTACACCCCCACTAACACTTCCAACATTCACTTTCCACCATACACTTTCCACCAACCCCTTCCCGACGAGATCAACAACCATCCAACCTCAATCACATGTTACACCCTCTTATAAACGAACATTTGACTGTACTCAGTTCATACATATACATGTACACCTCCAATTGCACTATGCACATTCACTATCCACCCTTCCCATCCTCAACAGAAACCACTAAGAAAACTAAAGAATACTACTCACACCATACAAACATACACATTAGTTCACACAGTTCATACACATGGTTGTATACCTCCACTAACAAACATTAGATACANCATCTTCCCTCCCCCCCCCGTTACATATTAACGACCAACCAACCTCAAGCACATAACTCACACCAATGTACAATAGTACACATAAGTAGACAAATACCATACACATAGCCTTACACCTCCACTTACACTCCCCACATGCACTTTCACCCTCCTCTCTAGTGATTTACTACCAAACAACCTTAAGCACATCACTCACACCAAGATTATCTTCCATGGAAACTTCTTTTGCACCTAACAGCATCATACACTCTCTCCTTTTCCATTGTCCATGTAGATGTACGAATGCATTGTGGCAAAAACATGGAAAAGAATCACCCTTGTGGATGGTTGGCATAAAGTCAATAAGGGAGGCACCTGTAGTTATCCTTGGCTCATGAATAAAAAGGTTTTGACTATATGATACCTTTAAGCATACGTGATGAACGTTGAGTTTTTCAATTCTTTCATAGCAAAAGGCTTCACTTAAGACAAGTTTTGGCCACGCAAAGCCTTAAAAAAGAGGTAAAGAGAAAAAATGATTTTCCTTGAAACATGGTACTTCCGGTGTTTAGAAGCATCTTGGAAACATGCGTAAGCAAGTGTTGTTGTAGGCTTTTGATTCAGGTTTTTCCTCATGTCATCTAAGTCTCTGATGTCATTCGTGAATAGATCGGTCAAGATGATTGCTAACTGAATAGTACCTTAGTATTTGAGGACTGTATGAGTAAAAAAAGTAAACATACGAGAATGCACGAGAAGGGCACAACTAGAGATGTGGGAGGATGAAGGAAGTCAATAACAAGCAAAAGAGGGAATATTTCAGCAAACATGAAGTGAGAATGTAAGGAAATGTCAAGGTGAAGGAAAGACATGGTGATAGAATTAAAAAGGAGAGGTTGAATTGATTGAGAAAGATTAGCGAGAGTGAAAGAGAAAAGGGATGGGAAAATAAGGGCTTAAGTTTAGAGGGCAATAATGAGAAAGGAAGAGTGTTTCTAGAGAAACGATATAGGACTATGGAAAAAAAAATCAAATACAATTAGGATCAAAATAATTATTTTAATTGGAAGAAATGTCAAATGAACTTCCTCTCCTTGAACATATGGAAGAGGACAAAACAATTTGATGTTGGACTGCATCTCAACTCGAACCTAGGTGACTCAATTTCATTAAAATTAAAGTTGTTGAACACTATCGTATTCGATTGATTGACCTTTTTTACCTCAAAAGATGTTCTCAAAGGTTTCCAAGGTTGTTTGGATCAAGAATATGGGTCAGAAATGAAGGTATTTCATACATTCAAGAACTTCAAGCTAATCATGGAGAAATTTTCCATTCTTTATTGCTCTTTAAATGTTCCGAAAGATAAAGACACTGATGCGTGAGGGATTAGTAACAAGATGAGAAATGATAATAAAGTTTATTCACATATCTATAAAATGATGAGGTACTCAAGCATCATTGAAGCAGCTTGCATGTTGTAATTCAAATCTAACATGAATTTGTGGAGAATATCTCAAATGTGCAAGAAGTATATATATTCAAAAGTTGAACATACATGGTTTCAACTGTAGGCATAGTATGAAACTTATAAACCTGATGCGAGAATTAATACAGATAAACATTTTCACACAATCTGCTGTACATGTCAAAATCAATCACTAAATTTACCCAAGTACACTTTCCATTTATCCCCAAAGAGCAACCACTAATCAACCTCACGTACATCACTCACACCCTAATACAAAAGTACACATTAGTTCAAATATTCCATTTACATAGTCGTACACCCCCACTCACACTTCCAATATTCACTTTCCACCATACACTTTCCACCAACCCCTACCCGACGAGATCAACCACCATCCAACCTCAATCACATGTTATACACCCTTTTTTAAATAACATTTGAGTACACTTAGTTCATACACATACATGTACACCTCCAATTACACTATGCACATTCACTATCCACCCTTCCCATCCTTAAAAGAAACCACTAACAAAACTAAATAACATTACTCACACCATAAAAACATACACATTTGTTCACACATTTCATACACATGGTTGTATAACTCCATGAACAATCATTAGATACACTCTCTACCCCCCCCCCCCAATATTGACCATCAACCATTCTCGGGGAAATCACTCACACCAACATACAATAGTTCCCATTTGTTAATACGTTCCATACACATAGCCGTACACCCGAACTTACACTTCCCAAATGCACTTTGTAACCTCCCCTACCACAAACANCCCCCCCCCCGTGACATGTTAGCGACCAACCGACCTCAAGCACATAACTCAAACCAATGTACAATGGTACACATAAGTAGAAAAATACCATACACATAGCCTTCTGCCTCCACTTACACTCCCCACATTTACTTTTCCACCCTCCTCCCTAGTGATTAACTACCAAACAACCTTAAGCACATCACTCACACCAAGATTATCTTTGATGAAAACTTCTTGTGCGCCTAAGAGCATCATACACACTTCATCTAGTGAAGAAGCTCTCCTTTTCCATTGTCCATGTAGTTGTACGGATGCATTGTGGTGATGAGCAAATAAAAATATAGAAAACAAAAACATGGAAAAGAATCACCCTCATGGATGGTTGGCGTAAAGTCAACAATGGAGGCACCTGTAGTTGTCCTTGGCTCATGAATTAAACGATTTTGACTATATGAAACTTGCAGGCACGCGTGATGAACGGTGAAGGCTCCATGTCAACCCATTTGAATTTTTCACTTATTTCATAGCAAAACGCTTCACGCACGACAGATTTTGGCCATGCAAAGCCTTAAAAGCAGATAAAGAGATAAAACATATTCCTTGAAACGTGGTAACATCGGTGTTTAGAAACATCTTGGAAACATGCGTAAGCAAGTGTTGTTGTATGCTTTTGATTCAGGTTGTTCCTCACGTTTTTTTAGTCCCATTAAGTGCCGATAAAAATTTTCACATTAAAAAAAAGCTTGTTGCTACATGAAGAGTACAAGGACATCGTATGTTTGGTTTGCTAATTTCTTTAAAGACTTCCTTGGTTTATTTTTTAACTTCTTTAAATTCTCTATTTACTTTTCTTGTCCCGATTTTGGAAATGCATCTTGTTTTAACTGATTATATTTACATCGCCATGCCAACTCGCTTAAGAATGAATATGATTTGGTTACATACTCGCTGTGTTGTAAAAGCGATTCTGCACTCGTTTGCTACCTCTCGCCATTTTTTCTTCCTCCACGTCTCATTGAAGAGCACCATCTTGTTTTGTTATGTATTTGAGTTGTGTTTCATTTAATTCATACATAGTTTTATTCTTCCACCTTCCATTTTATTTCCCTTCCACACAGCGAATTTCATCGTGTTTAATGGAAAGACCATTGTAAATTGCTTGTATAATCATGAGGTGAAGATTTTGCAAAGGAATTATCCATTTCAATTTTTCTCATGTTTTCTATGTTTTGTATGATGTTTTCAAGCTAAGAAAATAAATTGCTTTAAAACATCAGCTACATAGAAGACAATGGTAATTTACTTTATTAATCCAAAAAACATCTTTTCACTTCAACTTATATACCAGACATGGTATGTTTCGACCTTCTATACAAGCCATGTGGATATCTATGGGATGCTCTAACGGTTGGGTTCCTTGTTGAATTGACACTCTTGATTTGGAATCAATTTAAGAAAACGTTTCTAGGACAAAAATAATTGATTTTGTGGAGAATGTTATCATAAGGGATTCATTTTTTACACATCTCAACACAAATAACCACCTGCCAATGGGAAATTTCTACAATTGTTAAGTGGTCAAGGGCGTCCTTCTTTGTTTGTTGTTGGAATTTTTTCAATCTGAAGAGGGTCTTGAGTAGGGATAACGTTTTTATGCTTTTCATTTATATTTATCTTGAATCAATTTTAACCTCTGATGAAATGAATGATGGAGTAGGTCCACTAGAACTCTCTCCAAGCCATGAAAATTTTCATCTTTGTTGCAATCTCATAATCTATCCCCGGAGGAAAATTCATCTCTTTACACACCAAAAGACATTCATTAATTGTGCTTTTGCTTCTTTTATCCGCCTTTCTAAGTCTCCATCACTTCTTCAATCGGATGACTAGTGGAAGAAAGACAACAAGGATTTCTATAGCAAGAGATAAAAGCTGAAAATCACATATATAGAAATGATTACTTTCACCTAGAATTCATTAGTTGATTGAGGGCTGGATTTAAATACTTTGTACATAAGCAAAGCAAAAACATAACGTAAAGTGACCAGACTTTGCAGCAAATATCTTAAAACAGAATTGAAACTTATGAATTGCGTGAATAATTGTGCCACAATGGTATCCTTCTTGGAGATTTTAATGATCGTGAATAAGGAATTGAGGTAATTAGTGTTTCAAAAGAAGTACTTTGCAAGATTGAATTTATTAAGCTCATGAAAAAGGTTTTGAATAGGTGGGTAATGATTTTCCTATGGAAATGAGCGCGTTTAATACTCCTTCCAACTGAGTTGTGCATGTGAGTGCTTACACAAAGAAGTCCCCCTTGGCTCTAAGCTGATGACCATTGTTGATGACTTGTGCATGCATGTAGCTATGGAATCTGTGCTATGCATGCTTGTATTTATGCGGTGGCTTGTCTTAGGTTACGTAAAATGATCAATGCCCACTACAATCCACGCAAACTATGTTATGGTCATACTAATGCAACCAAATTTGTAAATCCATCCCGACCCATTCATTAAGTGCCAACTTGTCTTCAATTGACGTATTCTTGCACGTTGTAATGCATATTCGTATTGTAAAGATATTCAAGAATCTAGGTGTAGTGGAATGAATAGCCAAGATAAGCATGCTTCATGTGATTGTATACCAAAGGGCAACATGAACCTGGAGAGACATGGGGAACTTATGTATCTACATGCATTAAGATTACCTTTTTTGTAAACTTATCGGTGTAGCATTTCTTAAAGGTGAAGATAATCGCATGAATATCTGAGATAAGATCATTTTAGTGGGAAAATGTGTATAAAAAGTGTTTATATGTAAAATCATGAATGCTTGTATTGCTACAGTATTCTGTGTTTAACTTGAAAAATCCTTTCATTTCATGCATACATTGGTACATTATTAATACTTAATGTAGATATAAGAAATTGCCTCCTTTATAATTCTAAAAACAAATAAGTATTCCTATGAATTCCTAAGCATTTCCTGATGAATGTTCAAAAAAACATTTCTTTTCTCTACCAAACTTGTTTTTTGCAAGTTCTTGTTTTCTGTTTTTCAAATTCACATATAGATTTTAACATCCAATCCATATTCATGAAATGTTTTACATATCATATGTAAGAATAAATTAGATGTATATTTGTAATGCAAGTGTAAATTTGAACATTGTGGACTTATCCAGATTCGTCAAAAAGAATGGTATGTTTTTGAAAGATGAAAGTTTTAAGACTTTCAACTCGCTGATAGTGGTCTAACTGAACATAGATGCTGAGTCTTTATTGGTACATAAAGCATTTATTTGGGGATGGTTCTTCCCACACATCACATTTCGCATTGCAAATAGGTTGTTTGATGTTTACTTGAAATCCTTTTATGGAAAAAAGGTTCATTTTGATGCAAATGAAGATCTTTGTGTCTTCATCTATGCCGGAATGTAGCTATATCAAATGATTCATGAGAAATTCTTCACATTGTTTTATCTTATCTTAAAATTTCAAAAAAAAAGTAATGAACAATTTCATTTTAAACATAATGAATTACGACAAACCTATCTCAAGTGTATGGTGGATATGAAAGTGTTGCAGTTGTTTCAGTTCTACGTTTTTTCATAACCATTATCATTTCAAAAATTTCAAAAAACAATTGGTGCATACCTTAAGTCATTCACTGTACCCTACATCACTTGAGTCGTAAAACAATATCTCTTCATGGTTTATTCAAGAGTGTTATTGGATATTGGATTACATGTTTTCTAGAAACATGTGATCTAGAGCAGTTAGTTTTTTTTAATGAATGGTATGGCTATCCTTGTAGAAATTCCTAGATTCTTCTTCTATTGGTATGCAATTTTGAATGTGTTATGTGATGTTTCGTTATTGAGTTAACTGTAATGCGTTTGGCTTGGCAACCAGCGCCGCTTCTAGGACGTTTCTAGGTACTTCAAGAGCGTCATGTTGGCCATAATCGTTTGGATCTGTCGAAAGGCTCTCCAGATCTGTGAACATCTCGCAAAAGTAAATCGCAGCAAGCTTGAACTCCTCGTTCAGGATTGGGGACGGATAATACCAGTGAGGGAGAAGTCCTGCTCTCGGAGGCTTGGGTTGACTAAGGTGTGGTGGGGGCTAAGAAAGGAGGGTCAGGTGAACTAAGATTAGTAAAATTTCATTTTCAAGTGTAAAGATTAAGGTTGGTGGGAAAATGGGGGGTTCCATTTAGGTGTTGTATAATGCGAGAAGGTGTCACAGACAAAAGGAACCTATACTTTTCCGGAAGAGATATTACGCTAAATCTGAATAGGAATGAAAGGGATACAAAAAAAGGGACATGGGAAGGTTCTCAATCCTAGACATACACCGAGTCTCTGAATTCTATTCATAGGAATTTCTATCCGTACATTCATAGCAAACATACAAGGATTTACCTTAACCTTAGAATTGATACGTTGCCTGGTCGAAGGCATTTTTAAAACCAAATCCAACCTCAAGTGTTTCCCATCCAAAGAATTTGAAACTTTTGAACACATTTGAAAAGGGTCGATAGATTTATTAGAATTTTATCAATGTTGTCCGATTTTTCCTTTTACATCTCCACGAAACAAGACATTTATAAAATAGTGCCTTGATGTTCTCAAACCCTTTGTCTGCACGAGTGTGTTTCACCGAGGACAACTCAGAACGTAACGTTACAAGCTTCGCTTAACTAAAGTGCAAAAGACCCAACATTTGCGTCACTACGTTTTTCGCCATCATCTATTTCTATACGCTTGACATGGTTGGCACATGTCATCAAAGAACACTTAATACTTGATTCAAATTATTCAAGTTACCCGATTCCTTGATTTGTCCTACACTCCCCACATCTTCCTTATGAACCAACCACGTTCCACTCAGTGTAGCAATTTCTATTAGAGCACATCAGTGAAAGAGGGGCAACCTACGCATAAAGAAGGAAGCAAAAACATTTCATGAGTCTTCAACACATCTCCAGCAATCATGATGTAATAAACCTAACAATGATGGATGTAAGGTTATTGTTCGTTGTTCTTACGTCGAGCGCCATCTTCTTAGTACACAGAGTAAGAAGGACGATTGGTATTCCAAGGCTATTAGGATGAAATGATAGCAGGAAAGACGTTGATGTGAATGGGTAGATAGCCAAACAGAATGAATGCGAAGACTAGAGGAGGGTAAGATGAGGAGGGCACTATTAGAGGTGGAAGCACCGACAAAGAGATAACAATGCCATGCAATCACATTACTTGTCAAAAGCGTTGGAATGAAAAGAGTTGGAATACAATATCTACATAAGAACAGGTTATGGTTGCTTGTGTGGGTTGATGAAAGCAAGGAATGAAAAAGGCAAGAAACTTAATGGAACATGGCATCAGAGAGTAGCTCAAAATGTGTCATTTGTTATTGGTATTGAAGAAGGCTACACGTTGCGATGGGCGTGTGATTGGAAGCAAGTCTCTCCCACAAGAATCAGTATTGCTAAAGCTTAAGGAGGGCCCGAGATGGTGCTATTGACGTTTGCTACTAATGATGCGAATAAAGAGGACTTTTGTGAGGCTGTAGTGTAGGCTGAAAGACAAACCACCAAGTGCACATGATTAGGTGCAACGAGGGATGTAGCTGTTTGATCAAAGATACAACTCAAAGATAGGACAAGTCATGTGGAGTTGACATTGGTATCAGAAATAGCAAGAGACGATTGCAAAGGGCATGTTGATGGCAACGTCTTGGCACAAGGGAAACACCGTGATGACATGGTGAAGAAACCCTGAGAAATATCACCCAAAACTCGAACACCATGGCAAAATAATGGAATGAGCAAAGCCAGCGATGGTAAGATGACAAAGAAGTAATGCAGTGTAATGAAGAATTAGAGACAGTTTATGAAAACAAAAGCTATAAACAAATGCATGGATTTTGAAAAAAATGCTTATGAAGAAATATGGGGGAACAAAGACGTAGTGCTAGATTAAACACAAGTATGAGTATGAGTGTCAAAATAAAAAGAGGTTAACTTAATGAGAAAGGTTAAGCGGAGATGCGATAGTGAAGGAGTAAAACGATGACAAGTTGTGAGACAAGATTGGATCGCATAAGATGAGTGAGAAAAGAGGGAGGGATCTAGAGACATGATGGTGATGCCATGGATCCAAAGACAAACAAGATGGATAAAGTTGTTTTGGGTTGAACTGGGAGAGAATGTAACATCCTTCATATATGTGGCAAAACATGACAAAGAAAAAGCAACAAATTCATGTTTGCTAGCATGATGCGCTTGAAATGTCACAAATAATTTGAGGATCACTTGGTACTATGCCTTTTGGTCGGGTTGATAAGATTGACAATGGATGAAGATTTTGACTAGGGTGGTTCAGAGTAAAGTTGGAATGTTATTACGAGTTATCGCAATACAAAAGAGATTGAAGTGGCATCTTAGTCTTCTTGTGTTCATCTTTTTTATCATCACCGTCATTGGCACCCTCCTTTTATACAATAAACAGGGCCATCATAACACGCATTTGTGTTTACCTCTCCTAACATTTTGAAGAAAGACCCAACAACACAACCTTCCACACTCATTTGTGTTCCTCGCAAGTTTACTTGCTGACATCTGGAATGTAATCTCATCAGATTTTCCAACCCACAAGATTCTTAATAGCTTATGAAATCTCTTCCTTGTTTTCAATTCCCTGGTCATGATGGCCTCCCCATAGAAGTCTTAATCTCTTACTCCATGTATATACGTTCTTAGCTCGTAACACTAGTAACAAATGTTCCCCAAAGGAACCTATGTATTTATGGGTGAGAACGTTGCATCCTCTACTACCACCGCAATTTTGAAAAGTTGCAACCATACTATTCATTTTCCAACCACCACGAGACAACAAAGAAAACCTTGCATCACTTTCAATACGGAGTAAAGCATGCTTGCAAAAATTCTACAAAACCAGTTTATCAATATTCTTCCTTCCGTCATCCATTTCACAAAAGAAACTAGGTGTATTTTAGTTTTAATTATGAAACTAAAAGATATGAATGTTTTTATTCTAAACATTGAGCATTCAACACCAATCCAATCTCAGGTTCGATCTTCATTGTTTCTTCCAATTATTTTGAACCTCTATTTTGATCACTTCTCTTTCATGCTCCTATCACATAAGAACTTCCCACTCCTCATTTTTTGGGTTTAATCTTACGTAATCTCTCTTACACGATTTCTTTTCAATGTATTTTTGAAATAGAAGGTCCCTATGAACTGGTTTCTATGACAGAGCTGTCCATTTTTCCCACTGTGCCATGTTCCTACTCTAATGCTTTGCGACAATTTAAGGCGTAAAGATCAACCAAAAATCTCTCTCTTATCTTCATTCTCACCCTTGGGAGCACTTGAGTCCTGCTCTTCCCTCCTCGCATTACGTACCAACTAAACCAATAAAGTCCTTGTAAGTAGTTTATCCCCTTTATTTTGTGCCTAACATGCGTGGGACAATTTCATGACTTCCTTGGAGAAAGTTATCTAGCAAGGGAAGAACATCTATCCACTGATTTTAACTGGGGTGATCCTTGCCAACACTCACCTCAAACCAAAAGACCTATATTATGCTAATCTTCATCATCCCCTAAACCACTTATGCCAAATTCTTTCCCACATCTTCTCTTCCTTTCTCTACTCACACCAATCACACAAACATAATATTTCCATACCCCTCAACCTCATCCCAATAGCAACTGCCACACTACTGGGGCTGCATATGGGGGACTTAGTTTGGCTCATCTAATTCAAAAATACAATGCTCTCCATTACAAGTGGGTCTACCCCCATCTCAAACCATACCTTTATTTATGGAAAACAATCTATACCTTAATTCATATTTTTCTTACAAAAGACAGATTTTTCACCTAATCTCACACCCCTATGGTGATATCAAATTGTTAGAATGCGTGCGCCTAAGTTTCTTCCAAAAACATTCAAAATGCATTCCCCCCTCATATGCCATAATTTATCATTGGTGGAATCTCTTGCACTAAATAGATTTTTTTTACCATCCAATACCTCCTTTGCCATCTTTCATGTATGTCTTTTCTTTACCATGCTTGCCAATAGCCTCTTTTGCATGTAAGTAACACAGAATAATGGCTTAGCTACACCTACATGCTTTCCCTCCAAAAATTCACTCCGTACCAAGATTTTCTAGTTTATCCCTTAAGGGTTTCACGACTCACTCCTATGCCAAAATGACCATTCAAATCATCTCATTAACATCTTTGTGCAAAGAGAATCTTTAGCACACTCAACTTAGATCGTTTCCCCCATGAAAGGAAAGCTCACCGTACATGGTGTGTAATGGTCCTTCTTCGGCCATACTGAAATGAAGCTCCTTTGTTCCGAACCAGGTGTTACGTTCTTATCTTGCATTCCATGTAGTATCCTAAAACAAAAACTAAAATATAGAGGTTTAATTCTAATTCAACAAAATAGAAAACCTCCTTCCTCTGATTTTTCACTCAAGATCAGGCCCATCCACCCACTAAAAAAGGCACAACCTCCCTATCATTACCAAGGCAGATCCCTGTTCTTGTCGGCAAGTTTTTGTGATGTATATCACGGTATGTAGACTAGAAAGCAATCCTCCTATTCCTTAACTAGAGAATTCTTTCTCACAAAGCTGAAAATGTTCTCTCTTGATTTTGTGTTCGCTTAATTTAATCAAAATTCATCACTCTCACATCCGAATTAAGCAAAACAAGTGATACATTGTGTTTGGAACTGTCCTTGCATGTTTCCTTACAGAAATGGCTCCTAATAAACAGATTGGTACTTCTTTCGAAACATTCGCCACTGTAATTCCATCGCACATGCACATGAAAAATCCCTTCCTCCCCCATTTGTATTTTCCATTTTGATGTGAACTCTCACCATTCCTCCTCTTCATTCAAACAAATTTAACATTTTCACATATGCTTGCAGATTGACTCTTCCCCCTTTCTTCTTATGCTTGCACTTGCAATTCCATGCAGCTCATTGTGTAAATCAGCTCATACATTATGATTTTCATGTATGGTTTCATGATTCTATACTTGACAAAGGATTTCTTTAATTATTCCATTCTATGTGCAGCCACTGTTAGTCAGCAATGTACAATCAAGGACACCATTTTTATCATCCTTTTTGGGTGAATTTGATTGTTTGAATGGTTGTTACAGTTTTGTTACAAACATTTTAAGCCTCATTTATGTGAATAATGTAAGTTGAGTAATAATGAATTATGCACATTGTCAATCATAATGCACCTTCTTTGGATCTTTTTTGTAAAAAAAAAGAGGAATGAGAGGAAGGTTAGATAGTTTGAGAAGTTGGTTTGTTCATATGTATATTGTAAAATGGAAAAAAGGAATGAATAATTATAAGTTATATCCAAGCCTCTCTTTGAAAACATGTTTATGATCCAAAGTTGAAAAATGCATTAACAACATAGCAAGCACTATGTGGAATAAGCAAACAACATCTCATGAGTGATGAGGTAATGCATAAGAGTTTTTTTTGTGAAACATGCATGTGAATAGTCGCTTCCTTTGTTGGCTTCCATGCTCTTGCTTCATTTTTTTCAAGCACAAATTTGGAATCAAACTTGACGTGCTCATTTTCATTGGTCATGAAAGAATGAGATATTTCAACGTGCAAATAGGATATGAGCCTGGGAGGAAAGGGAGTATCCTCCTATTTGACTTATGCTGTTAAATTCGTATTTGACTTTTCAATGATGTATTTTGCATTCACGTGGATGGAAGAATGGAAAATTTAAACATTTACTAGCCGATTTGTTGCTCTTGCACCTCTCCAAGGTGTACATCCTCCCTAAGGTTGCAACGTTAAACCATGCATGGTCATAATGTTTGTTGATAGAGAAAAGTGTAGATCTACAAGGTCGGAGTGTTTTTCTTGTGGGCTAATGTCATCATCACTTGCATCATGGTACAAATGCGCATTAAGTGCATTACATTGCCAACTTGTTTTGATGCAAGCCATGGTTCAACCATTGTTGACGACAGTAAATATGTACTTAGGCATGTTGTGACATACAAAGCGACGCTACAATTCACGTATAATTGACATCATCAACACATGTCTTGAACCACAACATGTAGAACTTGAGGAAGATTTCTTAGGAGGAACCTATGATTTTTCATGGAGGACCTAGGAAATACTTCATCATTTGTCCAAAATGACATCACGTTGTCTTGGAGTACTGAAAGTATCAAACCACTCAAAATATTTCTACTAGCCACAATGTGATTCGGGTTTATGGCCAATGACTCCTTCGTGAACAATCCCCTCATGGATGTGTGACTGACCCAACAAAGGATGCAAACAGGGGCGTCTAACCTTAAGATATCAATGCCTTAAGATGCAACGAGTGTACCAATGACCATGACAGGGTATTCAAGATATGTTCCCATCATGTAGGAAAGGGCGGCATACGTGGAAAGGGAAAAAGTGAAGATGGAAACATGATATTTTACCACGTCATGGAGGCTCACTTGGTCTTTCATAACAAGGCCACATTTGAA
>SZWC01012099.1:17160-33763 GCA_023375785.1 Penium margaritaceum
GACATCATCAACACATGTCTTGAACCACAACATGTAGAACTTGAGGAAGATTTCTTAGGAGGAACCTATGATTTTTCATGGAAGTCCTAGGAAATAATTCATCATTTGTCCAAAATGACATCAAGTTGTCTTAGAGTACTGAAAGCATCAAACCACTCAAAATATTTCTACTAGCCACAATGTGATTCGGGTTTATGGCCAATGACTCCTTCGTGAACAATCCCCTCATGGATGTGTGACTGACCCAACAAAGGATGCAAACAGGGGCGTCTAACCTTAAGATATCAATGCCTTAAGATGCAACGAGTGTACCAATGACCATGACAGGGTATTCAAGATATGTTCCCATCATGTAGGAAAGGGCGGCATACGTGGAAAGGGAAAAAGTGAAGATGGAAACATGATATGTTACCACGTCATCGGATCTCACTTGGTCTTTCATAACAAGGCCACATTTGAAGTAAGAATAAAATCTAACATAAGTGGAGTACTCTGCTACTTGAAGTCCCCTTTGTGTATGCAATTACTTCACGTATGTGGAAACCACTTCTTTTTAGAAAAAGGTAGTTCAAGTGCATGGGGAGTCAGCAAGATCTTAGATGACCTGTTGTGAGCAACAAGCCAGGAGCTAGGGTTACGCTTTGGTCATCTTTGTTAAGGAAGTTTCCATGGTCTTCCTAACACATCATGGATGATGAATAATTGGAGAGGAATCTTTGAAAAATCATTGTTTAGTTGCCTCATCAGCACATTTCTATATGAACCTTTTCCTATGTGACATCCCATGTATGCTTCATGATATACAACCTCCCATTCATTTGTTTTATTCTAACAAGTGCACTTATAAGCTGGCAATGTTTCTACCTATCCCATAGATGTAAAATTCTACAACGACTACACATTCCTAGACTACTTATCATTGCACCAAAGAATTCTTCCATTCGGCTTTGAAAACCTGATCTACCCAAGAGGGCTTTGATCATAACTATAAGTTTATTTTACACATTTGTAATAATTCTTCCATTCTTACATTTGAATGCATAGCAAAGTTCTTGAGTGAATTTACATAAACAAGCATAAATGATTTTCCTTCCATAAAAAAATATCTTTCTTTTTTGAAACTAAAAGTCTTTATATCTACATAAGTAAAAAATGATGTTTTGTTTCATTTCTCACATGTTTTGTACATTAAAAAAAAATATCACTGTTTCATTCATGGCCACATTGAACAGGTTGTTTCAATGTTTGGCTACCTTTGTTTAGAAACAATATTACCATTACATATAAAATATTCATGTTCATACAAGTAGAAGGAAGGCCTTTTGCTTATCAAAAACAAAAACAAATCATGGCTAAAAATAAGGGATATTAGTGTAAAGACTTGTTGTTTGGTAAACATTATAACATCATGCCTCTTTCACAAATTTATCAATATATGTACTACATGTGTATGTTAGAGTTTTCCCATGTGGTCATTTTAGAATGTTTTTAAGGGAACTCACTATTGCATAAATAAGATCTGCATGTCATGCTAGAAAACATTGCATTTCACTTGACACACAAACTTATTCTAATTGTTTTTTTTGCAAGATTATGTTGCGTTTTGACATGTATCTACCTAGGAAATGGAGAAATTTGTTGTTCGTGATGACTACGACTTTCAAAGACCGAGGATGCTAGCAGTAATGCTTCATATTTATATGGAGCCCTGAATATTGTTTGTCTCCTAAAATCTTGAAAGTTTATGGGGTGTCTAAAGCGGAATGATAACTATAATATGAGATGATGTACTAGAATGATCTAAAAGGAAAATGCATTTATGAGCAAAACTATTGAATTTCTCTAGTACTCAAGGTGCACTTTTTGATAGACCTTACCAATACACTTTCAAGTTTTTATGGGCTCTAAAATTCAGATGTCATCCACTAAACATGGTCTGATGGTCGGTAGTGAATGTAAGAGACAAAACATACACCTGAGTTTATTCTTACAAAACGTGAAGGCACCATTTATTGCATAGGTCAAACAAAAAGTTCAATTTTATCCTGCATTCAATGTTCTCCATTTAACATTCTCTTCATTCAATTGTTGAATTTGAATTCTCGATTATTTGTTGAAAGTGTGTTTTATCTCTCAGACCATGATCTTTATCGTATAAAATCATTTGATGTGTTCGATCCTATCCAAGCCCCCCAGACAAAAATGTAATCCTTACGTGGATATTTTATTTCAATGACGTGATTCTCTTCAATGATTAATTTTTCTAATATGGGTGGACATTACACTCACAGGTTTCTTAATACTACTTCAACCACACTGCAAATGATTAAACTTTTATGTTATGGAAGGGTGCAAAGGTGATCCAAACATCACATCCCTCGGGCACCCAACCACCTTACATTAGTGTAATGGATAAGTGTAGCAGGTGATATAGTTGTTAGGCATGCCAAATGTTGAACTACTTTTTGACATTAGAGATGTTTCATATGTATGAACTTTACTCCATCCTAGCATTTAGTAAAAAATATGTCATTCACAAAAATGGTGTTTTCCACATTGTGCATTCTTGTGCTTGATTTTCCTGAATTTTAACCACATCCTTCTAACCTCCACGCAAGATATTGAGAAAGCATTAGGGAACTCTAGTGGGGATTACATTATGTGAAAGTAGTTTTTCACACAAATTTCTATTCTCATGTATGAATCTACAATAAGTATTTGTTTCTTGATCACCCATAGATCCAATGTTTGGTACATGGTGCCAGAATGATTCTTTCCTTCGAGAAATCTAGATATCAAACATGCACATCCAACCCCCTGAAACGTTGTGTACTACACGAGAGTACATGGAAATATAGCTAGTACACACGTCAAGAAACATCTAGTGTATCATCACTTTTTCTAGTTGACCCTGGAAAGAATAACGTTTGTGAATTCTGTCTCATCTTGGAAAAAGCCAAGGGATTCCTCGATCAACACCGGATGTTGTACGCAAATGACAATGATCACAGTGACCACAAGGTTGAGGTTGATTGTGCATGAACATGACGCAATGGTGTTGCGGATGACAAGAGTTTACACGTTTGATCTTCATTGTGCTTCTTCTTGCATGGTTTGCATCATGAAGTACGCGATGATCAATCCTCCGTTAGCAAAACATGAAGCGGGATGGTTCAAAGCAAAGGGGAAGGAATTCAGTGAATGGACTATTTTTACACTTAAAAATGGTCGTTAGATGTATATAGGGTTCTTCGAGTACCTAAGGCTCAAGTTTCAAGGAGCCAAAGCCCACAAAAATACAATGGGCTAGAGTCTAGTTCAGATCTAGCCTAAAAAACAACCGTGGCCAGATTTGTGGTGAAACGAGTGCCGTGATGGAAAATCCATCGCATCACTCCTCCCTTCTAGTTGGCTCCTAGGGTCTTGTTTCCATGTGGTAGTGCCACGTGGAACGATAGGGTTTTGTGATGCATGTTTGGAGAAATTCCCCTTGATGATTACGTCCGTTTGTGGTACAGTTTGTCTTAGCCAAAATGGCTGAGGCGACAATTCGCCCACCCTCCTTGAACTCCACTTTATGAGGGCCTAAGTTTTGGGTTCAGGAGTTAGTCGCAAAACGGCCAGTGCCATTACATTGGCATCAGAGCCAAACACTTCCGAGAGAGAGAGAGAGAGAGAGAGAGAGAGAGAAGAAAACATGTGTCGATAACAGAAAACTATCAGATCTCCACATCAGCGAACAGCATCAACTGGCGATGTAGTTTATTGCAAACGTTTGTGGTTAGACCGTTCGTCTAAATGCCGCCCGATCGGCAGAGAGAGTATTGCAACGAGCCGAGAGAGGCGAGATGGACAAGGGACGAGCTGAACAAGGGAAGAGAGCCAAGTGGCAAGAGATTGAAAAGAAAAAACATAAAAATATGAGACGTTTTGATTGGCCGCTCAAATGCTCTCTATTTAGAGCAGTCTAAGAGCAACTGCTTGAGAGCCCGTGGGGAGCCTGGCAAGAGCTCGTTGGGAGCCTTCGGAGGAGGGAAGAGAAATTCTCCCCCACTCTTTTCCATAACACCAAAGGGGCCCAAGGGAAGCAACCCTCTCCATCTCAACTTGTTCCTTGTTTATGGTCCTAAGTGAGGACGGGCCGTTTGTGCTCCTCTTCCCACTTGAAATTTGCCAAAAGCCCATGGGGAGGAAAGAAGGCGTCTCCTACTCCCCTCCCTGCTTTCACACGGGCCAATGGCCCACAGGGGGAGTAGACGGGCGTCTCACCCTCCCTCCCCCCCCACCGTCTCATATTGGCGGACGGCCCATGAAGGAGGAGCAGGGCATCTCCCCCTCCCTCCATTCATCTCATATGGGCCAACGGCCCATGGGAAAGGAGAGGGGCGTTTTCCTCTCCCTCCCCCCATCTCATGTGGGCCGACGGCCCAAGGTGGAGGAGAGGGGGTGTTCGCCCTCTCCTCCCCCCCCATTTACATGGGCCGAAGGCGCAAGGGTGAGGAGGGGGTGCGTCAACCCCTCCCCCCCTCTAAAGCGGGCAAAGAGCCCAAGAGGGAGGAGAGGGGACGCCTAACCCTCACGTGGCTGACGGCTAATAGGGGAAGGAGTGAGGCGTTCCTCACTTTCCCCCCTTCTCCTTCTCTTTCATTAGGGCCGACAACCCAAGGGGAAGGCGAGGAGGCGACCCCCCACCTCCTCTCCCTCTCGTAAGGGCGAATAGTCCAAGGAGGAAGGTGGCGAGGAAGTTTCCTCCCTCCTCCCCACCTCCAAGGGGTATGGCCCAACACATTTAGGTCAAACAATTGTTGACAATATGATCATCTCGTGATGAATTGGCACAGCAGGGAGATCAACAGTTTTGACTAAAGAGTTCGCAGTTCCCAAACAAAGTGGGAAATCTTTCATCTTTGCTCCCAAACATTTTATGTACTTTAACCTGGTTGTTTCAACACAAACAAGAGAGTAAACTCTTCGTTTGGTATCCGTTTTGGACATCGTAAAAACCAGTTTGAAGCTTAGACTGAGCTACATAACGTTTTTTAAACCTCTTAGTGCCACCAGCACTAGAAGGGAGGACGATTTCCTCGATTCAAAGATTGATCATATCAATCATGGGTTTGCCATCGTGACATGGCAAAACCTATGGTTGAGCTTTACAATACTTCACGTTCCATGAAGTATTCTAAATCCATTTCCCCAGGAATGGGAGAAAGGGACAATCTTAAATTTCTTGAAGAGACCACAAGTTTTCGTTTTCAAAGGTTCATGTTGTTCCATATGATATGAATACCACATAGAATGCAACAAATTGGGACTTATTCATCATGAAAAACTGCACATCAATCGTACGTACACTTTTATCAACCTCTAATTTGGGGTTTCTTTTTTAAAAGGCTCAGAAACGGGTGAACGCTTCAAAGCCACGACATGGCTCAAGCGGGTTGTTCATGTTCTAAACAATATTGTTTTACAATACCAACACTATGGCATATACCAGGTTAGAAAATGACGATGGTGATGTGAATTTAGAGGATTTCTTGATCAAAATAAATAAGGCACTAAACATGCAATGACCACTCAACAACTCATCTAAGTATCGTAACAATGTATACTGTGCGAGTCACAGAAAACGAGTGTCGATTGCATGTTTATATAGGCATCGATCAAGTCATCGATGCAAATGACAAATTCACTACATAGAATAGCACAGATTCTGGTCACAAAACAAAATTTCACTGTCAAACACACTAGAGGAAAAATGCAAGTTGCACTTGAATCACGAATGTCAAAAGCATCCATGATGCTAGTGCCAAACGCACTCCCCATGGTGTACAAAGTATTACTAAAATCGTTGATTGTGTATGCACTTGGGTGTGGCTTGCACCAAGAATGCCGAGTAAGCCATTGTGATTGTATTTAGACAAAACAAGGATGTGAGTGCCGATTGCACTCAACACACACACACGTGATGGTGGAAATCCACGCATGATGGCCGAATGACCATTGCCAGCTGTCCGCAGAATATGACCGATATTGAAAGTGCAATCGTAGCATTCACGTGAGTGCATGAATATCATAAGCATTGGAGGCATGGCTGATGAGTGCATCGATGAAATAATTGACATGAGTGCCAAATGCACCGTGGTCATAAATGCCGACTGAAAGACTAGCAAAAGCTGTAGTTTGCACTTTTGTCATGGGTGTCGAGTGCACCACTAATGCAAGTGCAAGACACACTTTGGAAATAGGATGTGATTGGACTAGCTATCCTAGTGTTCATGGTACATCTCGTGTTATAAGATGCCGGTTGCAACAATGAAAAGGGTGCTGATCGCACCTCGTTGTATCGAGTAGCAAGAACTTGCTAGCTTTGCCTTGTCAGGCTAGCCTACGATAAACCACCAGACAAAAGCATACGATCTATACACAGAGTGTTTTCTATGGGCAAGTGCATCAAACATGTTATTCAAATTGCCAAAAACAAGTTATGTGACGTTTGCAAGGCATTTTGTCAAAGTCAAAGATGGTGATACTCTCGAATTCTTCAAATGGAAAATCAACGGGCAAGGCTAGAAACAATTTGAGACTGTTATGGTGATCATATGTATGCCCGAACGGTGTCACAAAAACATGGCAATCTCGAGGACGACAATTGGAAGTTTAAAACTTCTCCTTGCCTAAAGCAGTATGGAAAGGTACTTTCAAAAGAAGTATTAACGAAATTTTAACACATAAATCACATGGGTGAAGAGGACGATTTCCTCAATTTTGGAATATGCTAAAGGTGGAAGAACGCCTTCGTATCCATAGATAGAACGTTGTATAAAAGCCTATCCGGTTTATCACCAGTTCCAAAACATGCACGGCTTTCATGAACTCAAGAGGTCAAAGAGCATGACCAAGTGTCAGAGAAAACCTTGTTTTCAAAGGGTAAAAGTATGGATTCATACCATGGTACTATAACCACATAGAATTGGGTATATGTTATTATAGAAAACGTGTACGACATACACAAAAACCTTATCCACTAATTGTCAATCACAGAATCAAGTTATGGATAAGTTGGATGGACAAATGACTACAATGGTTTTATGACATTTTAAAAAGTTGAAGATACCAGCTAATTGTTTGGATAATAATGGCGAGTTTATTTCACCAAACAAGTGGTTTTTGTAGGTACATGTAATTTTCTACAACATTCCCACATCCCATTGTGTTACAATGCTCAAAGGCAAATGAAATCATTTCATGACTTAGCCTGTTTCATGATTATATCATGAGATGTGAAATCGAGCAGGTGTCTTAGCACGTCGACTTTAATCCTTGAGAATTTTCATCATGCTACCAATACAGAGTTTGTACTAGATGCATCGGTGCTTTCCTAAGGTTCTCAGCATCATTAGTCATGGCCAATACAAAAATAAGTCCATGAATGGACGTGTACAAGATGCCATACTTGAATAAATCCATTGGAGAAACCATTGTCATGGTATCACTTGGTGAGTGATAAACAAATTGTGGTACCCAACTAGTACCGACCGTAAAAAGGTACATGAGTGTAACAACAACCCTCTTCAAAAGACAAGGATTATTGTCGATAGGGGTTAGAAATGCATCAAAGAAGGGCAAAGACTCTGGGTTGTCAACAGTTTAAGACAGTGCAATGCGATTTCCAAAGAATGCAAAAGTCACTCTTTTGCATATGAGAAGATCGACAAAATTTGAGATGTGAACCTGTTTGCCGTGACACCTTGAGTCTATCATTACTCAATATGTGAATCTGTTATGGACATTGATAAACAAAAGTGTATGCACAAATGTCGCAAAGATGAGTTCACCCACAGTTTTGTGAAAATTCCATTCAAAAGAAAATGAGCGTTGTTCTTTTCTACTAAATGAGTCCCATAGTACTATGATAATCTTATAGTTGTCTACAGGCCAACTACGACATAGTTGGGATCATGAAAAGGTCTAATGTTTGTGTAAAGCTTATGACCATGGAAACAACCTATACATCGATAGCTTTATTCTTATAGTGTGTTAGCATCCACATCTTGGTGGTCCGACCGACCACATAACGAGTCACAATCATTATACAGAAAAAAAAACGACAAGTGTGTCAACCAATTTTGGATGTGAAAGGACTCTTCAAGATGGGCTTTACGAAAAAATATCTCTAAACAGATCCTTCGGATGTTTAAAGAAACACCTTAAAGTTAATGTCATCATGACACAATACACTAGTCGTGTACGTCATGCTCTCTAAACACTATGCGCATGGATCTCGATTATGCCAAAGATATGGTAAAGCACCGCGTATGCAATATCAATGTGCAAAACAAACCAAAAGACCGTTTTGTTATAAAGGATATTAGGGGATGATGGTTATAACCAAAATCATCTAGGACAGAGCATTATCGCGTCTAATGACGGAGGTTCACCATAATTGCGCATGCTAGATGACCAATGCCGCATCCTTCAATGACAAGTGCAATCTTTGAAGAAAAAACCAAGTGTGCTCAGCAACCATATCTTAGGATCTTAGTGCCTCCTAACACTAAGATCAAGCTAGCATGCGAGTTGCTCGGGTTTGGTGGAGCTTGTTTGAGTTAAGCCGATCAACCCATAGGTGCTGAAAGAGGTCTAGTAGAACTATGCGTGGTCTTGAATACGTAGTTGCAAACTAAAAGGATTGAAGTCCGTATCTTGGATTGCATGTATTGATAATGTTGCGGGGAGGTACCGCCTCGGCAACTACGGTTTGGAAGAGATCATGTGCGAACTACATGGAAAGTGTTGTGTGGATCTGGATAGTGTTTGTAGGGACACTCCTTGCAAAGAGGGAGGATGCGTCACCACAATAGCTTGCTGAACACCCTTCAACATGGAATGTGGGAAAGTTTATCCTATCTACTCTCTTTGTAACAGGCATTGTTAACAATGTACTTCCCTAAAGTCATTGATCATGCCACCGGTACACATGTGTGAGGAGTCTTCGATGAAGACTTGTCAAAACTTGTGAAGAACGTACAAGGATTGTATGTGTCTCATCTTAGTGAAAGCCAAGGGATCACTCGATCAACACCGGATGTTGTACGCACATGACCATAATCACAGAGACCACAAGGGTGTGGTTGATTGTGCATGAACGTGACGGAAGCATGTTACAGATGACAAGAGTTCCTACGTGTGATCTTGTTAACGAACCGGAACACTACGAAGCAAAGGGGGAGGCATGTAGTGTACGGACTATTTTTACGGTACTCGAGGCTCACGTTCGGAGGAGCCAAAGCCGGGGGAAGCATAACGGGCTAGAGTTTGGTTCGAATCTATCCTCAAAAACATCCGTGGAAGGATTCTAGATGAAAGGAATGCCACGATGGAAAATCCATCGCGTCACTCCTCCCTTCTAATTGGCAGGTACGGTCCTGTTTCCATGTGGTTGTGCCACATGGAACAACAGGGTTTTAAGATGCATGTTTGAAAAACTTCCCTATGAAGACTAAGTTCATTTGTGGCGTGGTGTTTCTTTGCCAAAATGGCTGAGGCGACCATTTGCCCACTGTCCTTGGACTACATCTTCTGAGGGCCTTAGTTTTGGGTTCACGAGTTATTCGCAAGACGGTTAGTGCCATTACAGTATTGTTAAGATCTTGTAACTTCTGTTATCCATTCCTTCCCAAAAAATCAAGATAGTTTACAAGGTTTCTATATCAAGTAGTGTATTGTTTTAATACATTTTCTTTTCCACTATTATGCTTTCCTAAGTATGTTCATGTACAATAAACGTTTGTATTTTTAAGACCATGTATAGCTAGATTCTCATCAGAATTGTGCAAATGTACTCTCATGATTTGGGATTGATCCAGATGATCGACCAGAAAGCACCCTTTCCCAGTGAAAGAAAATGTATGAGATGAGTGTAGCTTACGGTGTAGCTAATCACATGCGTGAAATAATAAATTAGTGTCTTATGTCGTCTTTCTTTGTGACACCTCTTGTTTTCAATACACATCATAACGAATACAGTTTTGTTTTTTGCTTTTGGAATGTTAAACCTTCTCATAACAAACTAGTTTTGGAACACTCGTATGATGCTCTTGAATTTTTGTTTATAAAACGCATCACTCATAAAAAGCATCAATTCGGTATAAGGATTAAACAAGAATGGAATTTTGGAATAAAAAATAGAAATGACCCGCCTTTCTCTCAAGAGAACAAACTTCTAGACTATCAGTAGCTTATCAACATTTCAAAATCTGATTATGTAGGGAAAGGATGACCGAAAGAAAATAAACAAAGTGCTTAGGTTCAATGAAATTTTGTTTGTTGACATATAAGAACTGAGATAATTGCTGAGATTTTCAACTTGTGAAAATAAAACCTTGATTTTTTTAGGCCATTCACTATAATTTCAATACATGCTCAACATCTTCAAAGATTCAAAGTTACAAATTTTCTTGGCTAATATTGAAAAGGTTGAATGACAAAAACAATTACCACTTCAGATATTGACACAAAAATAAGAAAGAAATGTAATAAGAGACAGAGTGGGTTATGCATATAATGCAATTGAAAATTAACGTGGAAGGAAGAATCCCAATACTCGGTTGTGTAAATGAATTGTTCATTTCATTTAATGCTACCAGGCTTGGAAGAAAATCCAAGTGATTCTTATGATGTTCACTTGTCAAAGCTAGCTACTGTTTGATGTTATTATGTACAATCATGAGGTAAGGTCGCGCAAATCATTTTCAAGTGTTACCTTAACGTTCAAAATTTGAAAATACAATTTGATTTTCAGATGATGATTACAATTTAAAGTTGGGGGAAACTATGTCATATTCGAAAGTAAGATTAAGCTTTATGGTAAAACGTTTGAGGATTATTTCATGTAAGTTGTTCATGGATTTAGTGGAGATCGTAAAGTAAAAATGTCAGTTCTCAATGTATGGAATATATTAAATTGTGAATGATATAAAACCATAATAATCTTCAAAGATTTGAAGGAAACATAATCATTCCAGGATTAAAAGTATATATATGATCTAAGGAAGTTTGCATGTTATCTTCTAAATGCAAGATTTCAATGTAGTGCAATTATCAATAGATTATAAAACCAAATCATTAGCGTAAAATTATGTCATAATATTAAGAGGAATAATAATGAAAAATTGAATATTTAGAAACATGAAAAAAACAAATGTTAAAAATTTAATTTCTACATTCACAAAGAAGGAAGAAAATGGTTATCAGAAAAAAACCCCTATGGAAACAATCACATTGAACAAAACTTATGAGTAATGTGTCTTGAATGAAATTATGAATTCGAGTTTTAAACTGAATTTACATACTCAAATCTACACAAATACCTTCCTACGTAAAAACATATAGTTCCGTAAATTGTACACAAACATTGTTCTATGATATAAACAAATCTTAATGAACAAGATATTGTGATGTAAAATGAAGAAAGTAAAACGAATACTCAATATCATATTCAGAGAAACCCATGAAGTATTACTTCTATGTAATTATTTTGATATCAAAATGATTCATGACTTAAGATACATAAATAAATGTTCATGTGCAAAAGACAATGTATGAATTAGTATCTACATTAATTCTTGAATAGATAATTGATTGAACTGAAAGACTCTCCATTGTTAACTATGAATGTGGACAAAACGTCTTTGAGCACATTTGCAAAGGTTTTATATGTCAACATCACTATTTTTGGTAAAAAGGATGTAAATGGCGTTTCTTTTCTCTTCCTCTCCACACATGCTCACTTTGATACAATATACATATTTTTATGATGAAAGGATAAGCTTTGAAATAGTGGAATGTGTGTTATATAGTTTTTTCTTTTACCAGAAATAATGATACATAATCTCTTGTTTATGTTTCTTCCTAAATTGTGTTAACGTTTTCATTATTTGGTTGTTAAAAAGTGATCCCAAATCATAAAATGTATCTGAATAGGTGACGTGAACGTATAGGTACTACTAACGTACTATGTTTTATCTTTACATGAGAAGATATTTGTACAATGATAAATCTATTGTTATTCTTGGAAGAAGCCGTCTAGTCACCACACTAATGTATCAATTCAAGTGAATGATAAGTTTTGGGAAAGCTTGTTTTTGGGTTCATTCTTAACACGGGTCATTTGACCTCCCTTAAGCACAGACACTCATTACGAAGAAAATCACAATTGAAAAAGCTTCAAATTCATTTTTACTAACTATCTTCATTATGATTTGAAAGAATTGACAATCATGTTACCTTATTTGGAAATTCCACGTGGTTATTTGTCTATTTATGCATACTTCACAGTTATTCACGTTCATATGGAAAATGTAACTGTTAAAACATTTCCATTTTCATATCTCCTCTTAGTTGAAGATTTCTAGATATATATGTTTTCATGAGTCCCGTCCTTTTTTGTACCAGTAATGAAGACTGAAACATATGTTACTAGAACATAGGGTACTTTTAGAAATAAAGGCGCAATCTTTCATCTCTTTAAACCTCTTCTTTTTGTTTTCCTACTGCCAATTGTGTTCATCATAAGAATCCTTATAGCAATGGCATTGCTAAGCATAAGTCTCATCCATGTGAATAATGTACTTGCCATTCGTTGAAGGGAAACAATTATAGGTGGATAACGTTTTATTTTTTCTTCCAATTGAGGCTCGTTATGTGGAGAAAAAATTATTCTATCATTATACTTCTAATTGTGATGTTTTCTAGTTTTCACGAATGTTATGTTTGTTTAGTTGAGTGTTAATGAACCACAAGTGGCATCATGTATCCATTTCTTTGTTTTGTTTTCAATTAAAAGTATTGTTCTATGGATCTTCTTTAGAATGAGTGAATTTTAGTTTCCATGTTGGATTCACCTATAGAAGAGATTTTGTATTGTTTTAATATTCATAAGACTCTAAAAATCTTGCTTTCTCATTCAATCCACAATGGTAGTATTGACGTTTCATTTAAATTACGTCCTTAATCTAATTGTATGAATTGCTTTATAAATTTTTATTTTTGAGCATTTAATTGTTGATGATTTTCATGGCTAATGATTGCTGTCATTTCTAGATTCTTATTGCCCCTTAAAGCATGTGTTTTACTTGATTTCATAGTGAGGATCTATTAATACATTGCAACGAATTATTGACTCATTTTTTCTATTATGAGTCATTGAAAAATGTCACTACGCTTCCATCTCTTTTTTTAATGTTGGATATTGCATATTTTAGTAGTAGTGGTCGGAGCTAGAAAATGTATTCATGGTTTTCTCATGTGGTTAAATGCATTTGGTTTATTCTAAGAATCATCTTCTTTTTTCATTGTGAAGTGTTACATTGGTGGAGTTGTAAGCGGCTAAGAGGTAACATTTAGTAGAGCAAGTACGGATGCAAAGAGGGGAATGTTGCATTCTTGAGTAGGATCAAGTCGTATTGAACATAATCATGTGGTCATCTTGGATTGATTGGACAAATCATTAATATTGTATAGTATGGATGTTCAGGATGAAGCTGTCAAGACAAATCGGATGTGTCATGAATCTTGGTATCATTTGTAATCTTTGAAATCCTAAGTAAGAAGAATGTGTGTAGCTGTCAAATAGTTCATAGTAGTAGAGGTTGAGCAAACATTTTGGCAATGTTGCTTTGGATCACTTTTCTTATGTTGATTGTTTCTAGAGTTGGTTATAGGTATTCAAATTGAAGGGAAAAGTAGCTGAGGTCAGATATTTTTGTCAAAATGTTCCTAAGGTCTTGACATAAGAACTTGTTCCGTGTGTGCATTCTCAAAAGCCGTCGTGTGATGAGTTGAGGGATTCTTGTACCCTGGGGATAATACTTGATTAGGGATGATTGCTAGAATTTGTTTCAGGTCTTGAGTGATGGAGTAGATGCCAGATTTCGGTTAAAATTAGCTACATGCTGTTGAGCACATGTATCTAGTTGAAGATAAAGTTTTTGAAGGCGTACAAATAACCAGATACCGGATATAGATACTTCTGATGTTTTGTTTTGCTGAATTTTCGAAAATGTGAATGTTCTCATGAATTCGGTCGTTGAGTAATCATAGTGGCAACATTCGACGCTGCCACCGGACTTGCTCATCGACCCTCTGCGCCGCCTTCTATTGCGGCGACTTGCACCGCATCAAGACGGGCCGAGATTCGCACGTGGAAAAACCTTCACGCGCGTTTGCCGCTGCCCTAAGCTGCATCTCCCCTGATGTCCACCCATGGTCGAATACTGGAGACATCCAGGGGTGAGGCTGGGTGTCGTTGAAATCGGTCATAGGACGCTATCGGACGTTGCGCATTTTGTTGAAGGACATGCGGAGTCCACGAATTGTGGGCCGCCTAGCAATCGTCATCGTCGCCGGTCAGAAGACTGGCGCAGCCGGTCAGATCCACAGCGTCTCTTCTCGAACCTGGACGCCTGTCTAGGTTCCAACCATCGATACACGTACGTGATTGGGGACGGGGATTGTTGGGCCGATTCCTATTCAGTCATCCGTGTTCTGTGTGGGGTCCGCTAGGATTGTTGTAGGAGGGAAACGTTGAGTTTATCCGGACGGATCGACGATGAGTGCCGAGCTACGCAACCTAGGCAACTGGAAGGGTAATACGACGCGGACAGGAAGTTGCGGTCATCGTCGAAATCGATCGTTTAGGAGCCCAACAACCGATTTCAACGACACCCAGCCTCACCCCAAGTCTTTCTGAAGCTGCTGTGCTGGCAAATTCACAACCCCCAGGGGGAAAACAAAGCCGAATCCAACACGGGAAAACGCCACACTGCCTAAGAAAATATCTTCAGCCACAGGAAAATCCTTATAGATCACTCCGAGATTGAGTATCTTGACTACAAGTCAAGGCCGAGGCTGCAATTGCTGCACTTTACTTTCGCGAGTAGAACAGATCTGGCCGACATTTGAAAAGAACCTTAAGATTCTGGCCACCAAGAAGAGGGCAAGTGCCCAAACGAACTTGAAAGGAGCTAATCTCAAGTCCATCTTTCGACATTGACCACACCAAACGCACAAAACTTGTGAAATAAAGATTCCAACCTAACCTGACATGTATTCAGAGGCTATAAAAAATATGTTTTACACATAGAAGCACACCAAAGCAAGCACAATTTGCAATCTTTTGATTAACTTCCTGACATTACATGCTTTTGTTTCCACCTTAACAATCATCCAATCGAGAACCGACCAACATAGAACAACTATATTTCTTATGTAAAAGGATAAATTTGAAATGAAATGCGGATCTCATCTTCATTTCAACGTTGATTTTGGTTCAATTACACCATTTTAGTTCTTAAAGGAATTTCTTAACAACCTATCAACATTCATGAATGTACTAAGATCATGCAAGGCAAACATGGACGATTCATGATGAAAAATGCATTCATCAAGGCTACCATGACTCCTTTTCCATAGAAGAGTGTGCAAAGAACATGTCAGCAAATATATCCAAAACATTCATAAAAGAATGAGTATCTTACATTCATAATACACCTCTCATTGTATTCATTTAGGAAAACTCTAAAAATGCTTGATGATCTTGAAAAGAATTATACAGATGATGTAATGATATGAATAATGAAAACTTTTAGTATCAAAATAATCAATCAATTCACCTACGGTAATTCATTTTGAAAATAAATAATTTTTTTGTAACGATACTATGTAAGAAACATGAAAAATAGAATGACAAACATTTCAACGAAAAAAATTGAAAATAGTTTTTCATATGATTTCTTATTCATTAATCATCGAAATTAACGAGAGAGTATTACAATCAGTGTTGACCTGGCAAGCCCAAACCCCTGGAACATCGATTTCCACCCCGGCACATCGATGTAATCCCCTCCCACATCGGCCACCCCGTAACAACGGGATCTACTGGGCTACTGGGGTTGGATTGTACATTTCTCTCGCTTGTCCTGGGTGATGTATGAACGATAAATCCCCTCTTCTGGGCTGATGCAGTCGCGCATCGTCTATGTGGTCGCTCAAATTTCCCCATTCTTGCGTGGTCAGCCACGCTGACTCACGCTGGCAGCACTTGACGCGTCAGCAAGTGATGGGCTCTGCTAGCTGGCGATTCAATTAAAAAAGACTGCCCTAATTTCCTGATGGAGTTTACGTTACCATAGTTTGGATTGCGAGGTTTTGCACTGGGTGCTAATCGATTGCAGTTTGCTAATTGAGACTAGGTCTGAAGTTGGAAGGTCAAACGTTTGTGGTTTGAATTTTCAAAAGGTGACTGGCTGCAATCGAGTTTCGGAGATTGGAGTTCAGATCTCAAACGTCAATGTCAGAAGTTTGAAGTTCGATGTTCTAATTTGTTCTTTGAATAAGAACAAGTTAGAACATCGACTTAGTTCACAGCTCGATGTTTAAGTTTTGTTGTCCGACTTTCAGTTCTCAGGGTTTTCTTGTGAAATGTAATCATCTTGTAGTTCGATCACATAATGTCTTCTATTAGGCATGCAAACCCTTCTTGAATGCAATCTTTCAAACTTGACATGCTCAAGGAATCGAACTTGTGGGGGGAAAGTGGGGG
>SZWC01012099.1:33882-44861 GCA_023375785.1 Penium margaritaceum
AGTAATACACCATCCCATACCCTTGCCCCATACACGTTTCCCTCCTCCCCTCCCCCCCTGCCCTCACCAACAGAAACAAGTGAAACTGGTGTCGATCAACAAGAAAACATCAGTGAAAGAACTTAAAACCTGGGCCACCATCAAAGATACGTACTTCCTCAACACAAGGACATCCTTCCGCATGCCTGCAATGCCAAAATCACACCAAAGGACCTAACAACAGATGTTTCTACATAGATTGTATTTTTCCCGCAGACACTATAACATGGAGAATTTCATGGGTCCCCTACCACGTAACGTTCTTGGTGGTCTTGGCTGCTGTGTTCTCTGAATGACCGATGGATTATTGCAGTTTTGCTGTGTCTTTGCCTTGCGTCAGAAGAGTGACATTTGTGGTATCAAGGAATGGCTGCTCCAGACTGAATGAGCTTGTCAACGTCACCTTTGTGTCTTCTGGTCTCGTTGGGGTGCAGAGTTCCATGGTCCCATGACCCAATTCCTTGAGTTCAAGGGCATTATTGAAGAGCCTTCTACTTCTTACACACCCCAGCAGAACGGCGTCTCCGGAAACTGAACTGCACTCTTGCCAATGGAGTCCAATCTCTTCTCTCCGAGTCTGGTCTTTCCTCTCTCTTTGCATTTGAATTCATGTTGT
The DNA here is from genome assembly GCA_023375785.1 of Penium margaritaceum. Lineage (NCBI taxonomy): Eukaryota > Viridiplantae > Streptophyta > Zygnematophyceae > Desmidiales > Peniaceae > Penium > Penium margaritaceum. Next base: position 34,538 of record SZWC01012099.1, read on the forward strand.
ATATGACCTGGGCCTAGAGCCGTGTTCCACACAGATCCCTCCCTCATGATAGCATGCACTTTGAGCACCGGATGAGTTGACTCATGAGGCGTGGTGTGGGTTCATGAGGACCACTGTGAAGACATGCTTTCCAGTTGGGATAGTCTCTATGTCTTTTTTGGTACTTCTACTCCGTCCAAGTCCTGGCGCATCTAAGACCCTCTTGTCCCCCATGTTTTTGAGTCCCACAATGCTCTTCCCTTTGAATCCAACATTGAGTGTTATCTTGACCACCTTGCCTCAGCCGAGTCTCTTAATCCACTCTCTTTACAGGGGGCGGGAGACCGTGCCTGTTGCATCCTCTGATTGGTGTGACTTGATTTCAGTGAAGCATCCTCACCCACATTGTCGACATCTGGACAGTTGTCATCTAACTCATCCTCCACTTGTGACCCCTATCATGACCTCTCCATGTTTTCCCATTCCCCATCCCTGTCCCTCTCTGTCACACAATCTGCCATGGCCACATCGCCTGTCCACCCTTCTTCTCCTCTTACGGTTGACCCTGTCATATCGTCCCCAAATGAGAGCCCTCTTGTGCCACTCCCATCCCTTGGTCTCGTCTTGGATCCCTCTCCAAAAGCGGAGGTCGCTGCGCTGCCCACTCCAGAGCCCTATACCCGTGGCAGGAGGTTTCATACTCTTCCCTCACACAGTGGTATGGTGTCAGGTAACCCTGGGATCCGTGCCCTTGGTCTCCCCACTATGACCTGTGATGGCCTTGGTACTGATTTCCTCCACCCTGACACTGCTCTTGGATACACACTCATCGCTGATGAGTCCCAAAGTGCCATTGATTTCTCTTTCCCGGGGCTACATTGCTGTTTGTTTTTCTTCCACTGGCCTTTTTGTTCTTGCCTTTGAACTCACTAATGTTTGGAAGGCTCAGGAGGCTACTGAGGCTGCACTTTGGGAGATTTTCATGGAGGGAGAGCTTGCAAAACTCCGTGAGTACGATGTGTTTGAGCTGATGGATTTTCCTACTGGTTTAAAAGCTATCTTTGCACAAGCCAAAGCCGGATGAATCCGTCAAAATGCACAAAGCATGGTTGACTGCGAAGGGGTTCTTTCAGGTCCCTGGAATTGATTTCAATAAGACCTTTATGCCTGTTGAGCGATGGGCCACTGCTCGGGCCCTTCTCAGATGAAGAGCTTAAGCTGATGAATATAAACAATGCCTTACTACACGGTACCTTGGACTTGGAGATTCACTGTATATAACCATTCACCTCACCCTTGACACTGTGTACATAAGAGTTTATTGAGAAGTGAACAGAAAAGTGAACATTGATCACTAACAAAACTTCTCTATGTCATAAGCAGACCTGATCTCTTTTCATGTTCTACGAGGAATACATATGTGGGCTCTAGCCACATGCCTTCTTGTTCATAAATGTTGAGAAATCGTGGATTCAGGAATATGTTTTTTGATAAACTGATCGTGGATCGTATGAATTCGGGTCAATTAACTATACCTCGGATTCACATAATCTAGCCACCTAGATGTACCAATAGGACCAACAAGGTCTGGCGACTGCGTAAGGCCTTGTATGATCTAACGCAGTCCTGTCGCTGCTGGAACACAGAGATTACCTCCACCCTTGAGAAATAGGTGGACCGCCACGGCATAGTAGACTGTACATTAATCCTCTGTCTCCTATCATCCCCCTCTGTCGCAATGCTTGTCTACGTCAACGATCCTGGCATCGTGTCCCCCAATCCCTCTACTGTCCACTGTGTCAAGGTCATTCTTCATTCGGCTTACAATATCCTTCTTTGTGTCTTCCTTCGCGTGGAGCTCGAGTGGGACGAGCAGAGCCGCTCACTGCACATGCACAAGGCTGTGCATGTTCATAGCCTTTGAGAGGAATTTTCTCCTCTTCTCATGGCCATCCCTTCCGCCTCAACCCCCATGACCAATGCAGGTCAAAGGCTATTGAATTCTCCTAGAGTGACAATTATTGGGGGGGGGGAGTCAGTGTCACCGAATTCCTTCGTGTCATTGTTTCTCTCATGCACCTTGTCACGAAAACCCCAAATGATGTCACATTCGCTGTAAACTACCTAGCACAGTTGTCCCAGTGCTCACAAGGGCAACATCTTAAGGTCGTAATTTGCGTAGTGTACTACACCCTCCACACAGCACACGTCGGATTGTGCTACGAAGCACAGCCTTCAGTTTTTGTCTCGCACCCGCTCTGGATACATCTTCGTGGTGGGTGAAACTGCTCTGCCGTGGAAGAGCGGTTAGCAAGGATATGTCGCGAAGAGCTCAAGCGAGGCCGGGTATGCCATCCTCAGCTCAGGTACATGCAAGAGTGTCTGTTTGTGACGATTCTTACAGCAATTGTGTATTCCTATTGGCTGGCTTTCTCTGCGTTGTGACAGCCAGAGCAAAGAGGCCACAGCTGAGAATGACAGCATGCATTAATCTCACACGAAGCATATCAACGTTGAGCACCATTTATTCTATGAGTGCATCACTGCTGGTGGTGTGAGGATTGTCTAGGTGGATACCCGGTCACATACACTGAAGGATGATGTGAAAATGTTTACCACACCGGCAATGTTCACAGTTTCATGGTTGGTGTATCTAGCTCTTTCTTGCTGATCCCGCAGGTGTCATGCTGCTGACTGCTGAATGCTGCTGCTATCAGCATCCACTCTCCATTTCATCTGTGAGATCTGGCTCAACCCCAGGGGTGGCGGTGGACTCCACGTAGCATGTGATGTGCATGTGGAGTCCGCTTCACCGCGGGAGCCTTATCGCCTCCATTGCGTGCTTGCATTGTACTCATTTTTGTCCAAATTGTGAATTACGAGCTTGAATCCATGTCATTGTTTGCTCTCTCATGCTCTGTCTCCTGCCTTTCCTCACGTGTTTCCCCCAACTACAGTCCCCTCCCCTTGGGTCCAGCCAGACCTCACGGATTAAAATGTGAGCGGCTGCTGCAGGATGATCTTAGCAGGATTGGCAGCCAAGAGATAGCCACACCCACTACGAGTCTGAAAACTGTCAAATGAATGCTGAAACACTCCACATCATCCTAAAATGTATGGCATGCAAGGAAACCCCGTGCATTAAAACGACATCAAAGTGGTAGAAAGTGATGCAGGAAGAGCCATCTGTTTCTGTTGAGATATGCATGACTGCAAAATGCTTTACTATCAAATGAAAGAGGTGTAGTTTTGGCTAGCAATTGCTTGTGACTGTAGCTGAGAACCACTCATTGTGAATTGCAGCCATGTTGGTTTTCCTCGCCTGCATGTAGTGTGTGTATGTGTGTGTGTGTGTGTGTGTGTGTGTGTGTGTGTGTGTGTGTGTGTGTGTGTGTGTGTGTGTGTGCGTGTGTGTGTGTGTGTGTGGTCAAGTGGACAGACGTTTTACGTTAAAAAAATGACCAGGACTTGAGGAAGATTTCTTAGGAGGAACCTATGATTTGTCATGGAAGACCTAGGAAACACTTCATCATTTGGCCGAAATGACATCAAGTTGCCTTAGAGTACTGAAAACTCTCAAACCACTCAAAATATTTCTACTAGCCACCATGTGATTTGGGTTTATGGCCAATGAGTCCTTCGTGAAAAATCCCCTCATGGATGTGGGACTGACCCAACAAAGGATGCAAACAGGGACGTCTAACCTTAAGATATCAATGCCTTAAGATGCCACGAGCGTACCAATGACCATGACAGGGGATTCAAGATATGGTCCCATCATGTAGGAAAGGGCGGCATACGTGGAAAGGGAAAAAGTGAAGATGGAAACATGATGTTTTACCACGTCATGGAGGCTTACTTGGGCTTTCATAACAAGGCCACATTTGACGTAAGAATGAAATCTAGCATAAGTGGAGTACTCTGCTACTTGAAGTCCCCTTTGTGTATCCAATTACTTCACATATGTGGAAACCACTTCTTGTTAGAAGAAGGCAGTTCAAGTGCATGGGGAGTCAGCGCGATCTTGGATGACCTGTTGTGAGCAACATGCCAGGAGCTAGGGATACGATTTGGTCATCTTTGTTAAGGAAGTTTCCATGGTCTTCCTCACACATCATGGATGATGAAGAATTGGAGAGGAAGATTTGAAAAATCATTGTTTAGTTGCCTCATCAGCACATTTCTATATGAACCTTTTTCTATGTGACATCCCATGTATGCTTCATGATATACAACCTCCCGTTCATTTATTTTATTCTAACAAGTGCACTTATATGTTGGCAATGTTTCTACGTATCCCATAGATGTAAAATTCTACAAAGACTACACATTCCTAGACTACTTATCATTGCACCAAAGAATTTTTCCATTCGACTTTGAAAACCTGATCTACCCAAGAGGGCTTTGATTATAACTCTAAGTTTATTGTACACATTTATAATACTGTTTCCATTCTGACATTTGAATGCATAGCAAAGTTCTTGAATGAAGTTATGTAAACAACCATAACTGATTTTCCTTCCATAAAAAAGATATCTTTCCTTTTTGAAACTAAAAGGCTTTATATCTACATAAGTAAAACGTGATATTTTATTTCTTTTCTCACATCTTTTGTACATTAAAAAACTGGTTTATTGTTTTGTTCATGGCCACATTGAACAGGTTGTTTCAATGTTTGGCTACCTTTTTTTAGAAACAATATTACCATTACATATAAAATATTCATGTTCATACAAGTAGACGGAAGGCCTTTTGCGTATCAAAAACAAAAACAAATCACGGCTAAGAGAAAGGGATATCAGTGTGAAGACTTGTTGTTTGGTAAATATTATAACATCATGCCTCTTTCACAAATTTATCAATACATGTACTACATGTGAAAGAATGAGAAAGGAAGAGAGTTTCTAGAGAAAAGACATAGGACTATGGACAACAAAATCAAATAAAATTAGGATCAAAATAATTATTTTAATTGAAAGAAATGTCAAATGAACTTCCTCTCCTTGAACATATGGAAGAGGACAAAACAATTGGATGTTGGAAGCAATCTCAACTCGAACCTAGGTGACTCAATTTCATTAAAATTAAAGTTGTTGGACACTATCGTATTTGATTGATTGACCTTTTTTACCTCAAAAGATGTTCTCAAAAGTTTCCTAGGTTGTTTGGATCAAGAATATGGGTCAGAAATGAAGGTTTTTCATACATTCAAGAACTTCAAGCTAATCATGGAGAAATTTTCCATTCTCTCTAAATGGAAAATTCCATTTTCCATTGCTCCTTAAATGTTTCGAAAGATAAAGACACTGATGCGTGAGGGATTAGTAACAAGATGAGAAATGATAATAAAGTTTATTCACATATCTATAAAATGATGAGGTAATCAAGCATCATTGAAGCAGCTTGCATGTTTTAATTCAAATCTAACATTGATTTGTGGAGAATATCTCAAATGTGCAAGAAGTATATGTATTCAAAAGTTGAACATACATGGTTTCAACTGTAGGCATAGTATGAAACTTATGAACCTGATGCGAGGATTAATACAGGTAAACATTTTCACACAATCTGCTGTACATGTCAAAATCAATCACTAAATTTACGATTTACTAAACTGCGTGATGTTAAACACCTTGTTATATCAAGGTTTGATTCATGAATTGGCATTATTGCACGTTTATACCCATGAATTGCGTTGTAAATGGCTACATTAATGCATTTGGTTTCTCCACCAATGTTATGAGAATATGTGGTCTAGAGGTTGCATTCAACATTGTTATGTGATGCAAAAAAAACATAAAATTAGGCCCTTGGATAGGGAACGTTTTTTTAGTCCCATTAAGTGCCGATGAAACTTTTCACATTAAAAAAAACCGTTGCTACATGAAGACTACAAGGCCATCGTATGTTTGGTTTGCTAATTTCTTTGAAGACATCCTTGAATATTTTTGAACATCTTTAAATCATCTATTTACCTTTCTTATTCCAATTTTGGAAGTGTATCTCGTTTGAACTGATTATATTTACATCGCCATGCCAACTCACTTAAAAATGAATATGTTTTGGTAACATCCCCTCTGGTGTTATAATAGCGATTGTGCACATGTTTGCTACCTCACGCCATGTTTTTTTCCTCCACTTCTCATTGAAGAGCACCATCTTGTGTTTTTATGTATTTGAGTAATCTGTTTCATTTCATTTTTACATTATTGTATTCTTCCACCTTCCATTTTCTTACTCTTTTGCACAGCAAATTTCATCATGTTCAATGGAAAGACCATTGTAAATTGGTCAGTTATCAAGAGGTGAAGATTTTGCAAAGGGATTATCAATTTTAGTTTAAGCTCATGTTTTCCATGATTCTTATGATGTTTTCAAGCTGAACAAATAAAGTGCTTCAAGATATCAGCTACATGGAAGACTAGAGGAATTTACTTCATTAATCCAATAAAACAATCTTTTCACTTCAACTCATGTACCAGACGTAGTATGTTTTGACCTTCCTTACAGACCATGTGGATATCTATGGGATACTCTAACGGTTGGGTTCCTTGTTGAATCAATAATTCTGATTTGGAATCAATTGAAGAAAGCGTTTGTAGGAAAAAGAGAATTGATTCGATGGAGATTGTATCATAAGCGATTCATCATACACACATCTCAACACAAATAACCACCTGCCAATGGGCAATTTCTACAATTGTTAAATGGTCAAGGGCGTCCTTCTTTGTTTGTTGTAAGACGTTTGTCAATCTGACTGGGGTCTTGAGTAGGGATAACATTTTTATGCTTTTCATTTAGATTTCTCTTGAATTTGTTTTAACATCTGATGAAATTAATGATGGAGTAGGTCCACTAGAATTCTCTTTAAGCCATGAAAATTTTCATCTTTGTTGCAATCTCATAATCTATCCCCGGAGGTAAACTCAGCTTTTTACATGCCAAAATACATTCATTCATTGTGCTTTTGCTTCTTTTATCTGCCTTCTAAGTCTCCATCACTTCTTCAATTGGATGACTAGTGGAAGAAAGACAACAAGGATTTCTGTAGCAAGAAATTAAAGCTAAATATCACATATCTGGAGATGATTACTTTGACATAGAATTCATTAGTTAATTGAGGGTTTGTTTTAAAAACGTTGTACATGATCAAAGCAAAAACATAACGTAAAGTGAGCAGATTTTGCAGCAAATATCTTAAAACTGAATTGAAACTCATGAATCGAGTGAATGATTGTGCCACAACGGTATCCTTTCTCGAGATGTTAATGATCTTGAAGAAGGAATTGAGGTAATTAGTGTTTCAAAAGAAGTGTTTTGCACGATTGAATTTACTAAGCTCGTAAAAAAGGTTTTGAATAGGTGGGTAATTTCATAACAAAACGATTTTCCTATGGAAATAAGCGCGTTCAATAATCCTTCCTACTGAGTTGTGCATGTGAGTGCTTACACAAAGAAGTCCCCCTTGGATCTAAGCTGATGACCATTGTTGATGACTTGTGCATGCATGTAGCAATGGAATCTATGCTATGCATGCTTGTATTCATGTGGTGGCTTGCCTTAGGTCAAGTAAAATGATCAATGCCCACTAGAATCCTCACAAACTACGTTATGAGCATATTGATGCAACCAAATGTGTAAATCCATCCTGATTCATTCATTAAGTGCCAACTTGACTTTAATTGACGTATTCTTGCACGTAGTAATGCATGTATGTATTGTTAAAATAATCAAGAATCTAGGTGCAAGGGAATGAAGAGCAAAGATATGCGTGCTTCATGTAATTATATATCAGAGGGCCACATGGTACTGGAGAGACATGGGGCACTTATGTATCTACATGCATTAAGATTACCTTCTTGGTAAATTTATCAGTGTAACATATCTTAAAGGTGAAGATAAACGCATGTAAATCTGAGATAAGAACATTTTGGTGGGAAAATGTGTATAAAACGTGTTTGTTTTTAAAATCATGAATGCTTGTATTACTACAATATTCTGTTTTTAACTTGAAAAATCTTTTCTTTCCATGCATTCATGGGTACATTATTTTTACTTAATGTTGAAATAAGAAATTCCCTCTTTTACAATTCTTAAAAATCAAGTATTCCTATGAATTCCTAAGAATGTCTTGATGAATGTTAAAAAACATTTCTTCTCTCTAGCAAACTTGTTTTCTGCGAGTTCTTGTTTTTTCATTTTTTGAATTCACATATAGATTTTAACATCCAATCCATATTTTTGAAATCTTTAACATATCATAAAAAAGAATAAATCAGATACATATTTGTAATGCAAGTGTAAATTTAAGCAAGTAAAGTCATGTCTGGTGCAGGGTGAGCCCCCTTCGAGGAGGAGAGGCGGAAGCCGAGAGTAGAGGGTGCAAATTCTGGAGGGAAGAGGTTGGGGGTAAATGCCGATGTTCCATTCAGCGCATTGAAAGCATGGGGACTAGTGTTTCGGCTGATGCCTAGGAAAGGAGGAGACGCGGTCGAAGAGGCGGTAGGGTAGCCAGGAACACTGGTATGGGCGCGCGGAGTAGGAGGAACAAGGCCAGATGGGCGGGAAGCGGTAGCCATCCCGGCAGCCTGCATGGAGACCACACCGGTAGCTGGTGAGGATGGTTGCTGGTATTACTCAGAGCTGAGAGCCATCCTCCAACCTGAAGCTGAAGACATAGTTGCGGCGGGGACTGCATGGGCAACTTCAGCAGAAGGGTTGCTATGGACAAGCAGAGCTGACTGGTGAGGAGCGTCAGGTTGCCCCTCGAGGTCCTCAGCATGACTGATGACGTCAACAACTCCTGCATGCGCCCATCCTGCGGTAGCAGCTATGGACGCACCTGTCGGTGCTGTGGCACACGCAGGTGCCGCGGTTTCGAGCGCAGCAGAGGCCACGGGCCTCCCTGCTGCGAGCATGGTCAGGCCCTCAGATCCCATTGCTGCAAGGGTGGTCGAGCCATCAGGGCCCATTGCTGCAACACTTGCATGTCCTACGGGACATGCAAGTGTTGGTACTGGAGCAGCAGGCGAAACGTATGTGCTCTGCACCAATGCAGCAGGCCCCCCTCTCCTGTTAGCATCAGGGGCGGCTTTAGCAGGAAGAGGGAAGCAATGGGAGGTTGGGTGGGGGTAGGGGGGCAGCATACCGTTTAGGGTTGGAAAAACATGCTCCTGTCCAACTGCTGCAGAACTCCGAAAAGGATTGGTGGACAGGGAGAGAGAAAGTGCACCGGTGGTGGGGATCCTTGCAGCAACAGCAGCAGATGCGTCGGCTGCTCAGCTTGAAGAGCCTGACGGATCTGACCAAGAACAGCAGCTCGTGGAGCGTCGGCTTCACTCTCGCTGGCCGCTACGCCTTCAACGAGTGCCCTAGAAGCGCCGGCAGAAGCGCAGTGGGTCCTTGCACGAGGAGCGTGCAGCAGCCCGGGAGCTCCTCTACCTGCCGAGGGAGGAAGAGCAGCCAAGCATGCAAGAGCTTGTTGTGGGCCAAAAATGTGACGAGTAGGCTCATTTGGTTAGTCTGTGCAGTCTGCGCCATCTACAGCCGTGGCTGGATGTGCATGAAAAAACGTTTTATTCACCCTCTTCACTTCGTGTTGGAGTTTCGCTTGATGTCCGTTTGATTTACCGCAGAATATGGAGATTGTCGTGGGTTTGTTATTGAAGTGGTTACTATTTTTGACGACATACTAGATTTTCCTAGCCACTTCCGACGAGAAAAGCGACGAGAATCGGATGGTAACATTATGTCCAGGCGGAGGATGCATATGAAGGTTTTTCATACCCATCAAGCGGTGGCCTACAGCAGCTGTGAGGAGAGCAGGACCGGGAGGTCCATCGTCATTCCTGTAGTCCGAATACAGCTAGGTCAACTTTTCAGAAATACCCTACATTTTGGTTTCTCTTACATTCTCAGCCAGCTTCGGTGTCTCCAGATTTCCAGCCAACAGCATCCTTGTCAGACTTGCTGTAGAAGATCATTACAATCCGGGGTAATCTGATCAGTTCTAGTGCCCAACCGGACTTGAAAAGGTCTAATAGCTATTCCCTTCCACATATTTCGAACATAGCCAGCCACAAAATATCACGTTCACCATGAAACAAAACATGAAAAAAACTCATCCTAAAACACAAATGCAAAGATACAACGCTGATTTTAGTCTTTTGAAACAATCATACTAAAAAAACCAGGATTTTTCTGACTTCATTTGCATGTCTAGTTTCATTTACAAGTGAATAACGACTTCACATACTCACTTCACCTAAGAAAAAACTCAAATCGCTCAATTTCCAATCCCAAAGCAAGATATTCCTAAAGCTATTTCACATTGACAAAATATGAA